>OY735215.1:56635129-56860129 GCA_963457665.1 Thysanoteuthis rhombus
TGAGGTCACACCTTTTAATGACATCCCACCTCTTCCCACTATTTCAGCTATTTAACGAAACTGGAACCACCAGATATACCGACCAACCGACCGACCGATCGGAAAGCATCTTATTGAGATGTATGGATACATCTAAAAATTGAAATTAAAATTGAAAATTAGGAAAAAAAATCAATATGTCATTAGTTCGTCAGTTTAAAAATATAGACTCGAAACAATGTTGTTCTTTTGTTTTTTTAATATCCTAATGTTTAATCTTCTTGCGTATTTTCTGTACACACCATGCGTATTTACATGCAGATGCAAACTTCTAATTTCTGAAAATTGACGTATTTTCCTTTTCAGATAGAGTTCACTGCATTAGAGACTTATTAACAAAAGACGTCTTGATCCTGTTCGACATCAGATTGCCTTGCTACTCAGAACCTGAAGCCAGTGACCGACTCAGTTGGTCTTTAGCCAGTCTTTTTTTATATCCACTCGAGCGGATATCGTTAAATGACACGCCAATACTTTTTTTTTAATCGCTCAACAATTGGATTTTGTGTTCTTGAGGATTCTGTTATTTTAGATCATCCGTTGACGTCAAGATATTTCTGGGAAATTCTATTTCGATATCATCAAACGGAATTGCTGTAATCTCAACTGTATTAGGAACCGTCCTCTAATACTCTCATCAAAATTGTCAGAATAGTTTGTTTTTTATCAGTTTTCAAGTTGCTCTGGTTGGCCGGCCGGCTGGCTAGCGATGTATGTATGTATGTATGTATGTATGTATGTATGTATTTAAGTATGTATGTAAGTATGTATATATGCATGTATGTACATATGTGTGTGTATGTATGTATGTGTATATGTATGTATGTAATTATGCATGCATGTATGTATGTATGTATGTATGTGTGTGTGTGTATGTATGTATGTATGTGTGTGTATGTATGTATGTATGTATGTATGACGCCTGTAAGCCGCACTAATGGAGCTAGAGGAGTAAAATGTAGATATTCATCCCTTATTATGTCTGGAAGGAACTTTTCTCTTTGGGTTTTTTCGAAATTCCTTGCCCAATGCTTTTTTTAGGGGGGGTCGGTTTGTAATGAAAGTTTATGCTAAATTTATCAGCGTGTTTTTTTGAAAATTCCGACCCAACAAAAGGCCAGAGGAGCAAGTTATTCATTGATTGCCCCCTTTTCCTTTTTTTTAATTGATCACCCCAAACTCGGCTCCCAAAAGACGTTGGTTGCCTGATGGTTTCTACTGAGTACGCTAACCAGACCTATTTCTATTTTACTTAGAAATCTGGTAAGAAAAACGAACGCCATTTTCAAAGATCTTTAGAAACAAGTCTGGGGACCCGTGACAACAAAAAAAACAAAAGCAAAGGTTATTTTGGGAACTCTAAACAACTTTTTAAAAAAAATTATGTACAGATTGAGAATTGCGAAAATAAACGGAGGCTGTTTATAGTCGATATAACAAATCCATCATCTCCAATCATCTTGATTTCCCTTGCTGTTGAAATGTTGGTTGATTTGTGAAATATCGTCTGCTTCTTGCAGTGAAACAACAAGTAGACGGTAAACAAATTGGTTAGTCACTCATTAGAAACGGTCACGCGACCAAGGTCTTTTGGTATCATGCCGAGTTAGGGGTGATCAGTTGAAATATTTGAGGAAGGGTTGATCAATGAATAACTTACTTCTCTCGTCCTTTGTTGGGCAGTGATCGCTAAAAAGTCTGAAGTTTCGAAAAAACAAAAACTGGCGACCACAAACTTGAGACCGATTTTATATGTGCATTTGTTTGTTTCTGTGTTCCAGTGCTCCTGGCCATACCGTTTTGTCCACAGGCTTGAAAATTGACGACAGCACTTCATTAAGCCCCTTCTAAAAATATCCTTTTTCATTTTTGGAAAAAATGTTCTTTTGACACGGGGGTGGGGGCTGTTCTGGCCAGTTTAATAATAACAGTTTAATGATGACATCTGGAGTCTCCAGAATCTAGATGTTTTTCGGTGTTTTTTTTTTTTTTAGACTAAACTGACCATATTTATTCTTCGATGGAATTTTATTCTATATGACATTGAATTTTCACGCCACGGTTGTTCAATTATTGACTGTGGTGGCGAGTAACTATTATTGCTACTATTATTTTTGCCTATTATGGTCAAGCTCCTACTTTTGAGTTTTGACTTTTTTTTTCGGATTTAAAACAATGATATCGACCAGACCAGAAACCAGTGACTTTATGCGCATGTGACGTACGCAAAAACTGATGACTGATTTATCCACTTCAGGTCGACTTGTTTTGCCAAAGTTTGCAAATCCCATTAACAGGAACTACTGATAAAGGAGTTGAAATGGGACATGTCGTTTCCAAATAAAATCGAATGGAGAATTCAATTCTTTTTAATAACCTTTTAGATTTTGATTAACTTTTTAGGTTTTAATGAAACAGGGGAGCGTGACTGCAATTCAGACAATTTTTACTGTGAATGATTTTTTGACTTAATTGTTTAGTTACTCTTTATCGCAACTTTACTCAGGCCATCGGTGTACGACATGAGTAGACAGAGCAGAAGGAAATGAAGGATAAACTCTCGGTGAGATTCGAACTCACTCCTAGTCATTGTCAGGTGTTCCTTTTTACAAAGAAAACTCAAATGGCAATGGACAGGACTCGTTACAAGGATTTTAGCCAAACGACTCACAGCGTGACTCCCCAAATACAAAACTGTGTTAGGCACAAAATATGAGATGGCATGACGATTCAGACAGGTTCACCGCAACGCCCGCGATATGGAGACACCGCGAAATTCTGGGGAAATTTGATGTCCCAAGACGGAGGTTAAATGGCTGATGATGATGATGATGATTGTAATTTTCAATTATTTTTCTTGTTATCATACCACAGTTTATGTTTATTAAATGCACATCATAGGAAGTGCGATTGGCGTAGTCGTTAACAGTGCGAATAATAAAAGTTCGAACTTCACTCGGGGCTGTTTACGTTCACTTCGCACTAACACCCTTGAGAAAGGTGTGAATCTATCTCTTTTCTCCCTGGTAAATAGCAGCGTAGATTAGACTCTCTACACTTGGAAGGAAAGCTACCAGTCTAGGAGAAGGACAACTTTAATTCGCTCCTACGGCCAAGATGATGTCAGCAGTATCGCCGTCTGTTTTCTTCTTGTTTACCACAGTGAGGCCGAGAAGAGGGTTTTAAAGACTGATTTCCATACACTTCGCCCTGGCATACAAATTGGACCCCCTCTAAAAAAAGCTTTTGGGGAATTCTAGTTACAGCTCAGAGGCATTAATTGGGCTAACAGGGGCTATTCGAAATCTCCCCGGACCTTATAGTGGGAGAGGGCAAATGCTTTATAAACAGGTCTGGTTGGTCACAACTAATAGAAACCGTCACATGACCAATGCCTTTTAGCATCATGCTGTGTTAGGGATGATCAATTAAAAAATTGGAAAATGGGGTGATGATTGACTTTGGTTGGTACCGATCTCGGAGGAAAGTCAGAATTTTTGAAAAAAACAAATGTGAATGCTACTGAAAAGCTTTGTTGTACTGACCAATCTCACTGAATGTTGGGGATGGGGAAACCCCTCCAGGGGCAAAGCCCTATACACCCATCCTCTAGCTACGCATCTATGCCTGCTTTCTACCGGAAGTGTCCTTGTTTCTGTCTGCAAATCTACATCCTTCACAATTGGCTTTTAATCTGTAAACATATCCGGGGACATTTTATGATTATTTCTATCTATGGCTTTTCCTCTAAATATTTTCCTTTTGTTAAGTTTCGTACACATTTCTATTTTTAGATGGGATGCACCATCGACCATTTTCAGAAACGTTTTTTGATTAAACGGAATGTGTATAGTAAGGGCCAGATTAAAGTAACTAGGGGCCCTGGGATGGGACAGGGCTTCTCGAAGGGACAGGGCCCCACATGGGTCGCGTAGAGATAACTGTAGGCCGCAGAAATATTTGAAAATCTTTTTTTAAGAATAATTTTGTCACCAGTGTTATTTTTTGTCATCTGTCATGTACTCTTTCTGGTTACATGCTTTTTGTGAAGAAGGTTCAATGCAATTCTGTAGTTAAAAAATGAATTCCGTTTTTGTTAAACTTTGATAGATTTTTTTTTAATCATTTTTTCTTACAATCAATATCGTAAACCTTAATATATGCCCCTGGCTTTTATTGCTACACATGAAATAGAATGTATGGCAAATTATTGGGGGGGGATAGGAGACTGGGGACCACCTTAGATTATGAGGCTCTGAGCTGCAGCCTGCTCAGCTCATATGCAAATCCAGTACTGTTTATAATGGCGTAGCTAATGATTGCTGGAGATTTGGGAGCTAAAAAGGCTTGGCTCCTTGAAGGGCCTCTCCAACATTTAGTAAAATTTGATAAACAAAGAAAATTTGCCATGAATAGACTATCACTTGATCGGTGGAAAACAATCAAAAGAAAAACGATTTTCCTAGACATAATAAGACATAATCACGTGGCCTACACAGTTGATGCATGCATACATACATAACCAGCCAGACAGACTAGCTTAAAAACTAAAGAGACCCACGTTGAAAGTTTTGATTGATGGTTTCAAACAGAGAAGATAGTGACTCTGCCGACGTGACCCGTGATTCGATTTCAAAGCCTTTCTGAGAATTCCAAACATTTCGTGCAAGGTAAATCCTTGTCTGATCAGTAACTTACACACAAAAAAGAAAGTATGATCTCTTTTGTTTTTGTTTTTTTGGGGTTTTTTTTTTTTTCGTTTTCAAATCTTTATGAATATCTGTTGTTCATGCTGATCACAATGGCCCAGTGGTAGAGTGATCGCCCCCGGTTTGGAAGGCTGTAGTTCAATCCACTCCCGAGTCATGCCAAAGAAATTTTAAAATGGTACTCAATGCCTTTCCGTTAAGCTCTCGGCATAAGGAATAGGATTGAGGAACCCCTTCCCGAGGTTTACAACCGAATCGCTGGTTCTCGTAAGATCACTGAAGTAAGGCAATGTCAAGCCTGATTAATACCTAAATGGGTAACCACTAGGTACTGTAAGCAAAATGAAGCTTTGACGGGTCTGGCAAGCCGATAGTGGGTCTTTTAAACGATTCCCTGTGTGTACATAATCTCACAACACCGTCGATGCGGATATAAGTGGATTATGATGATACATACATTTGTTGTTTATTATTTAGTCATTTGTTTGTAGATGTCGTTTGTTTATAGAATCGGACCCATTGATTTTTCCAGAGTATGAGTAATATTGAAGAGAATATCGCTTCTGAGTTGTTGTTTGTTTTTTTGTCAAACTTCATTTCAGGTGGAGTTGACTGTGTTCTTCTATCTTCAATAATAACGAGAACAAGAATAATCCTCACCTAATTTATGGGAAGCAACTCTTCGCTGATTGCATTTCCTGTCTCAAAATACTGGAAATGCTATCCGTGGTGAGTTCTTCTCTCTTTCCCACCCTTAACTGAATGAGGTAATCTATTAACGACCCCTTATGCCTGTCATCTTTGGGTTAGATTCCCTGTTTCAGCTCCATAGGTGACTATCTGGAAGATACATTGGTTGTAGACCTTTTTTTTTAGGACTAGTGGGATGAGAGTTGATAACCATGCGACGCACACAGGAAGAATCGTGCTCAACTACGGATGGAGACAGCACAATATGTTAGAGAAAAGACAGGAGTCAGAGATATCATAGAACCCATTAGAAAACTCAAATGGCAATGGGCTGGTCATGTTGCAAGAATGGCCGAGAGAAAATAAAATGGTGTGAAAAGCTAGCCAAATTAAGAAAACACTGACTCCGCGACGCCCACGCTAGAGACGTCTGTCGTATTTTAGAGAAGGTGTTATATGTCCGACGAGAGACGCTGAAAGGTTGTTGCTACAGCTGCTGCTACTATTGATGATGATGATGATGATGATGTCTGGTATTGATGGACAAAAGTCTTTAGTAGTTCATGAACACATAATTTTGGGGATGTATTCAATGCACAAGTTACAGTAATCATCTTCAATAGGAATAGAAGTGAAGGTTGACACAGTAACAGCCAGTCTTGTTATTACGTTCGATGTATTGTAGAAGTAATTATCCGTTCTCATCATCAGAAGGTTGGATACAATGCTGGATTTAGGTATAAGCTAAATAATCTACGACTCGAGGCCTCACAATCCACCAGAGCCTCGAAAATATCAAAAGGCATGTATGTTTCCAAGTTTTGTGAGACGTTCTGGCAGAATTCCTCTCTCAAGGATGCTCCAAGCTTTATATAGCTTGGGGCCTCACCAAATCTAAATCCAGCATTGCTTGAGTATATGGCCTTTCAAAGTTGTAGTTGTATAGATCCGGATGTAGTTTTGTTCTTCGTCGGGTCACGAATTTGTAGATCACCTGCTGTCAGTGTTGAAGGGGGTGAAGTCTACATTGAATTAATTGTGCCAGTTTTTCAGAAAGTTGCGTCTAGTGTTCGGCATCGGGTTGCCATTTTGACTTTAGATGTTGGATTTGCCATTTGTAGAAGTGGTAGTTTGTGGTAATATTAAATTAATACCTCTGTTATGTAATATGTTCCGTATTACTTGCTATGTGAAGAATGTGTAACAAATAAAACCTCCTTGGTTACTACTACTTGTTCTACGACAATTATCTCCCTTAAATTATTACAAATTATTCCCTTGACTTTCGCTCTTCAGGAGAGAAGTCTGTTAACTAGATGGCGTACTTTTGCTAATTCAGTATAGCATTTGGAAAACGATCTAGTCTCGTATTTCTCATTACATTGTTGATAGAAGTCTCATAGGTTACTTAAGTCAAATCGAGGTCACCAAGTTGTTGGTGATTCGAGTCGTG
Source organism: Thysanoteuthis rhombus (assembly GCA_963457665.1). Taxonomy (NCBI): domain Eukaryota; kingdom Metazoa; phylum Mollusca; class Cephalopoda; order Oegopsida; family Thysanoteuthidae; genus Thysanoteuthis; species Thysanoteuthis major. The sequence continues at coordinate 56,642,021 of OY735215.1, forward strand.
CATAAATCTTTTTTTGACTTTATTATCGTTTGGCTGTTGTAGGAAAGGCGGGACAATTGGACAAATAGATCTCACAAAACTTGACAGAAAATCAGAAACTGTGTCGTCTTGAGGTGTGTCATCGATGCAAACTATTTCACAAATCTGTAATTACCAATAATGGATATTTTATGACGATTGCAGACGCATTTTTTTTTTTTTTTAATTGTGTTCTTTTTGTTTAAAATATAAATTTGAGGTGTCGAAATTCGATATTTCATGGGATGCAACCCAGGGTGCAGCCAGTGCCTCACACCGGGACCTGGAGAGTCAGAATTGTCAGAGGGCCAAGGAATGGGGCTCGAAAGTCTACCAATAAAATGGATTGATTCTATCGTTTATTGGTGAGCGAATATAGTATAGCATATCAAAAGAGTCATAACAGATGAAAACAGGATGGCTACAAGACTAGGGTATTCCTGCAATGTATAGGGGAGAGCAGCTTTGCGCTGCTACATAAAATATAAATAAGAGACCTTGACGCAACCTAATAACCTCTAATGTATCTGTGGTTTGTTTACGCTTTTATATTTACGTATCTTACGTACTTTATATTTATCAGAAGATCATCATCATCATCATCATCATCATCATCATCATCATCATCATCATCATCATCATCATCAGTCTTTTAACGTCCGTCATTGGACATAGACCTTCCCCAGGATCCACCACATTTCTCTATCATAGGCGTTGCAGGGCCAGTATTTTCTGACTTTTTCTAGTTCATCTCTCCATCTCGTTTTTTGTCGGCCTCGGTTTCGCATTTGGTCTCTGGGGATCCATGGTGTGAGTCGTGATGTCCATCGGTCGTCGTTCATTCTTGCAACATGATCAGCCCATTGCCATTTGAGTTTTCTAATAGATTCTATGATGTCTCGGTTTCCCGTTTTCTTCCTGATATACTGTGCTGTCTTGTGATCTCTCCATGTGAGGTTGACCATGATTCTCTCGTGCATCTCATTTTTCGGGTTTGACTCTTGGTTAGGTTCCATGTGTCAGCTCCATAAGTGACTATCAGGAGAATGCATTGGTTGTATACCCTTCTTTTTAGGATTATTGGGATTGTCTTGTTTTTGAAGGTTGAGCCTGCTTTGCCGAAAGCTTGACATCCTAGAGTGATTCTTCGCTTGATTTCATCTTCTTTTGTGGATTTCATGAAGAGATCAGTAGATATCATGCAGTAATTAATTCGACTTAAGTTTTAATCAAATGTCTCCCAGCTTCTCATCTATTGAATATGACAAGACGTGGATTACATAGTTCAGTAGGAGAAGGTGTAACAATATTTGCCATTCCTTCTCCAAGCTAGACTTGAAGGTGTTCATATCCTTTGCACTGACCGTGACTTCTCTCAGACAGTTCCAGTTCGCTGTCACTCTTGCCCTGAAAAACTGTTCCCTCGCTCTAGTTTCAATTTGCGTTTGGAGTTTGTGTCTGCAGCTTCTATTGTATGACTTCAGTGCATATTTCCATTGGTTGAGCGTCAGCTTCCAATTAGCCATTTCAAAGGCCACTTAGCGCCTAAAAAAGAAAAACTGCTATCGAATTACACGCTGGTAAAGTGTTTAAAATTTTTGGATACCCCGTGTCTCAATTTGCCCTTGTCAAATCTAGATTATGTACAAACTGTTCATGGGATCTCTTTAGGCAGTATTGTAACGCGTCTTTGTGGTTGGTGCCTATTCTATCGTTAATGTCAAAGACAATATATCACTGGGGCATCCAAGTTAATTAGACTCAGAAAAAAGCAGATACGTGTATCGCATAACAATTGCCAGACGAGACCCACCCATCTCGCAATTGGAATAATCGAGAACCCATCCCCTCAGAAGGTTACACTGTATACGCATGAAAAATTCTACTATAGCTCACTCGTCCAAGGCCATAGCAAATGATTTAGGGGGGATTGGGGGTCTGGGCGTTCTTTTTAAAAAGGTTCCTCCTCAGCTACTTCACTGCACTCGTCGCGGTCAAGGAAATACAACTACTTACGGATAAAAAAAATTATATGAGAGATCATCATAGCCGTAGGGGGGCAAGTGCTCCGAAATGTGAACAAAATGTGTTAAGTTTAGGGAAATTCAGTGAAATTTAGGCAAAACTGTAAACATTTCGGGCGAATCAAGCCTTTGGTACCCCTTGAGGAAAGAGTCTACATACGCTTATGAAGATCATAACTCTCAACCAAATGTGGCATGTACACTCATTGATCATGGGGGAAGGTTTTAAAGTTAGAAAAAAAATTGAGAACAATTTTTCAAGGGTTTTAGAGGGTGGGGGTTTCTATCAACAATGTAAATATAATGCTATCTTGGACCCTCACTTCAGAGATGAACAGTGAAAGGAAACTGTTTACCGCTTTTGGTGGCAAAGTGAAGGGAAATCTTTTTTCCCCTTTCAAGGGGTTTGAAGTGAAGAGGAAAGTTTTTATACCAATCTAAAAGCTTTAGTCATTTTTTGACTCTTTAAATATATAACCCAGCGTTGACAGGTACTATAGTGATTAGATAAATATTTACGAATAAAATTAAATAAAGATGATTTTAAAAAAAATAGATTTTCTTCTTATTTCTTCTACTGGATGAATTTTTCATTTGAGGAAGGACGATGCATGTATTGGCCTTAACGTAGTGATAAAGCAAAGGAAACGTATAATCTAAACAACTCGTAGTATGGTAATGGATCATTTTGGAAAGACAGTTACGTCTGCGAACAGATTTTTGTCTGCAAACACACACACACACACACGCGCACACACACAATACTTTTATCTGTCTGTTAGGCTTGCTTTAATTCATGATCACTGACAATCCCTTTCTCCCTGAGTTTCAATATGCCATGTTCGCTAAACCGGTCTCTCAGTTTGAGTCCGGTTGCATTCAAGGTTATTTTTGGAAAATTCGGAATTTTCCACTAATCCCGTCACAACAATACGCGAGAGAGGTAACTAATCCCCTTTTTCCTATGTTTTAATTGATCATCCCCCACATGACCTGCTGACAAAAGGCATCGGTCCAATGAAGTTTTCTATTGACTGACAGTGTTGCCAACTCGAAAAAATATTTGACTGTCCAAAAGCGCCAAATCAAAAAAGTAAACAGCCCTAAACGCCCCCAAAAGATGCTAAAATGGTCAAACACACGCCAAAAATGGCCAAAATGTTTACGCACGACTGCGTTCTGGCACTGCCCATACGAGACATGCGCCGAATTAGCAACACTGGATGTTTCATAACGAAAGTTTTCTGAAGCAAAAGATGAAAACATCGTCAGATTACGAGAATTAAATGCGAAACCTTGCGATAGATTAACGCATAATCTGAATAAGCTACGATTTCAGCATTCCAAGCCACAAGGGACTCAAAAGATTTCAAAGGCGTATATGTTTTCAAGTTTTGTGAGATCATCTGGCATTATTGATACACACATATATATATATATATATATATATATATATATATATATATATATATGTATTTTGTCCCATCTTCCCGTCTGTCTCTCTGCCCACAAGATTTCTCCAAAAGTAGTCCATGAACTTCAATGGAATTTTATGGAAGGTTGGTTAATGGGGTAAGGAAGGAGTGATTGGATTTAGGGACGGATCCAGGTATTTTCAAACGAGATATGCTTTCCGATCTTTTTCCCATACATTTATGTATACGCTCGTTACTCTCCACGCGATATCTCAAAAAGTTCTCAATGAATGTCAATGACATTCCGGGGAAGGGTGGGCAATATGCTACGAAAGAAGTGATTTGAGGGCAGATCCATTCACAATTACCTCCCCCGTGTCGTATGTCCACGCCACATGATATTGCTTAAAGTTCATGTCTGTCCACACGATATGCGTAATGATGAAAAAAAAGCATCTATTTTCTGGAACTAATTTATTTTTCAGCATAATGTCCTCCCCTGTCAATATACTTAATCCAGTGGTGAAACATTATACAATGAAAATCCAATGTCGTACCAAGGTGAAATGTTTTGTGGAAGAGTCGTGCCATCTTCGTAAATACCAAGTCAGGCTGACCAAGTCCATTGGGTGTGGTTCAACACAATTGCGAGAGAACTATTAGATATGGCGTTGGCTAAACACTTAGTCTTGTCGCTGAGGGCCACTTGACCCCTGGTCAAGGAGTAATATCATTTAGAATGGCCATAATGTTAGCATCCTTCTCTTAAGTGGCATTTAATATCTATGTGCAGTGACCAGGTTATGCTTATATGTGATATCCTACAAATGAAAACATACTTTTATATACAGGGTTTCGTAAGCTGAAAAGGCGTAAAACGAAAAAGGAATTACCTTTAATTTATATAAGATTGTTTCTGTGTGTGTTTTAGACCCTCATAATAAACTTCTTCTACATCTGCCAGTATTACATTAAGCATAATTCCTTTACAAACTTTGGGCTTTTCTAATACATTAAGACTTTTCCTTTGTTATCCGCTCTTGGGTCTTCATCATTAAATTTTCTGGAATTATCGGCGAATTTCATCTTATTCTTCCTTATGTATAATTCTGTATCTAATATAAATGTCACACGAGCAGGAGAAAAAAAACATAAATTAACCCACTTCTTGAGTATTTATTTTATTCAATTTTTTGAACGCCCTAAAAATATGTAGAGAAAACTAGGAGTGACGACGGATAAGAACAACTTATCAGAATTTCCCCTGATTACATGAAATAAAGTTCGTTTTTTATCGTCAATGACTAGGATATTCCTGTATTACAGTGCCAGCTTTTCAAACCGAGGTTCAATTTTCGTCTCCAAGGCAACTTGCATTACCGGATCAACATGCTGAAATAAATTCTGATTTTTTGGTTTTCAATGTGGGAAATCGGAGGAATTGCCTCCACGTTACTAGGCCACACGGTGGTCTTCATTTTCATGAATTTCGTTCACTCTCAAATAAATTCATCCATCCTTGTTGTGACCCATTCGCTAGTTTAAGAAACAATAGACCAAGGACCTCTAAACTGTTTAGACCATCGGCCCTTCCATGCAATCCTTGATCACTCATCTACCAGGGGCATGTACAAAAGGATAAATAAATGAATCAGTAGACGTGCAGTTTCGGGGCCCCCGACAAAACCTCCTTTGGGTAAAACCTCCAAGGATAAAATGTGGAATGTAGGACAGATCCCTCTTGCTTAAATTGAAACATGACAAAAATTTCAGTAATTACCTTTGCCAACGATGTACTCAATGGATTTGAATTAAATTTTGTGAAAGGATGGCAAAAGTAATAAAAAAAGGTGATTGAATTTGGGGGCAGATCCAGGAATTCTTTGAACTGGGTATATTTTCCGGGGAGGGGAGATCATGCATTTATGCATACGCTCATTACTCTCCACACGATATCTCTCGAAGTGGTCAATGAATTAAAATGAAATTTCGTTGAAGGGAGAGAAATTAGCTATGAAAGAAGTGATTAATTTGGGTGGGGGGAGAGGCTGGATCTGTGCGCAGCTATCTCCCCTACGTCATAGTTATATTTCCATACTAGATGATATCGTTGAAATCTCGTGTCTAACTACACGATATCTTGAAAAGTTTTCAATGAATTACAATTAAATTTTATGGGAGGGTGGATGATAGACCGAGAAAAAGTGATTCATTCTGGGTGGATCCCAGGCGTAGCCGTTGTAGAAAGATAAAAACGAATACAAAGTAAATACTATTACTGCAATATCAGACATTCTTTTGTATTATCTAGAAAATGAATCACCTTACTGTGTAAATCGTATCTGTTTTAATATCTACGTGTATTTTCTGAATTTAGGACCCCTTTATAATATATAGTACCAGTCTTACACTAACTAAATCCAGACCTGCTAGTTAATATATTCTACACAGCAGAACGCGCACTGAGTACGTAGGACTTGTTAGTTCATCTTGAGGAAGGAAGAGCCTTACTTGAAGCATTATTCATTCTGCTTTCTTTTCTTTTGAGAAGAGAATACTTCGGTTCTGGTATTTCCTCTCAAGATTGATTCCCCAGTGAAATAAATTCTGCTCCCCTTTTTTTTTGAAGCTAAGTACTAGAAGGTCAAATAAAATCTTTTAAAATAGTAATATAATATAGTTCAAACCATGGATATTGAAAGAAGATGTTTATATCCTTTGGCAAAAAAGATTTTATTGCTTCATAATTTATTGACTTTAATTGGTATGATGTGTGAAAAGATTGCCCACGGTCTACATAGCTACCTAGGTTGACATTTGGATACTAGTTCACTGCCTTGCAACTAAAACAAACCCAAAGTACTATTGCCCTCGCTTGTTTACTAAACTCACAGATGGTAAATAATCGACTAATTAGAAAAAAGGGCTTGTTGATGTTGATAATGGTCTATAATGTTAGATCAATTAAGCGTGATGACCTATAAGTGAATACATACAGGGATAGGACACTAAACATATAAACAAAGTATGTAAAAAATCATTTGTGTCATTTTGTGCTTAACCTTAACTTGAAAATTCGGCAAGTGTCTACAACCGTGGTTCTCAAACATATTTTGTCGCGGAGCCCTTATACGATTTTCCAAAAATCGTGGAACGCATATCTATATTTAATGGACAACCCCCAACACCTCAATTTTAATGAGACATTGAATAAAATAAGAATTGTTTTAGATAGAGAATTGTTTTCATCTAGAAAAAATAATAAATGAAATATTAAAAAGAAAAAAATGTCGTCGTCGTCGTCGTCGTCGTCGTCGTCGTCGTCGTCGTCGTCATCATCATCATCATCATCATCATCATCATCATCATCATCATCATCATCATCAGTAGTCCTTTATCGTCCGTCGTTGGACATGGACCTTCCCCAGGATTCACCACATCTCTTTATTGTGGGATTTGTGGAGCCAGTATTTTCTGAGTTTGTCTCATTCATCTCTTGTATTCCGTCGGCCCTGGTCCTGCATTTAATCTCTGGGGACCCATGTTATGAGTCATGTTGTCCATCGGTTGTCTGCCAATCTTGCAACATAACCAGCCCATTGCCATTTGAGTTTATTTCCAACATGTTTGTTATACAGGATCTTTGTTTTGCTGAAGTTCATGTGTAGGTCAACTTTCCTGCTTTCTTCGTTCAGTTCATTTAACATTAGTTGGAGGCATGCGGGGTATTTGCAAAAATTAAGATGTCGTCTGCAAATCTGAGGTTACTTGGGTATTGATTCCTTTATTTTCCCATTTGAAGTTTCTGAAGATCATTTCGAGGCAGCTGTAAAGAGTTTCGGGTGAGCTGATATTATCTTGTCTTACCCTTTTGGGGAGCGGAAAGGGCTTTAAAACAACTATTCTTAATCGTCATAATTAAGTAATTGTTATGAATTGTTTTATTATCAAAAACAGATTAATGTCTTATTAAAAATGACACTTTACCAGACGGAACTCCAGAATTTTTTCACAGGATCCTGAGATTCCACAAAATCCACATTGGGAAACACTGGTCTACACATAGCATAAAGAGAATTTAGTGTTAGTATAAAGATACTTTTCTATTCGAAAAAGAATTTATGTTTATGAGAGTATTCGTATCTGTGATTCTTCTCCTTGTGTCGACATCATTTTAAACTATAAACAAGTCTGGTTAGTCATTCAATAAAAACCCTCTCGTGACCGACGTCTTTTTGACAGCATGCTGTGTTGGCATTGATGAAAAAGAATTTAAAAAATAGAAAAAGATGCGATTAGTGAATAAGTTACTTCTCTCGTCTTTTGTCAGGAACCACATTAGCATAAAATTACATTGTAATATGATACTCCAGTAAAAAACCTATTTCGGGGGTGGATTTAAAAAAAAAGAAGCGTTCTTTTTTTTTCTAGATATAATGGGGATTGAATGTCTAAATTTGCAGTTACCTTGCTCCATTGGTGCGATCTGTACTCGCGAAACATACTTACATAGGTAAATAGACAGACAGCTAGACTCATCTGAAAACTGAAGAAACCTATGGTGACAATTTTGGATGTCTTTGATTTGATCGATACAAATAAATTTTTTCATAGAGATATGGACTTGAGTAGAAACAAAACAAGATATCCGTATCTCGCATAAATGAGTCACTGTAGCCCGCGCGTGTATCTAAAAAATATCTAGATCTATCTAAATGAAAATCTTTTATACAAGATTACCTACGAGAAGTAGATTTTTTATCTAAAAAAAATATATTCCAACTTAGGGCATTGTTGGTTGACCAAAGATGATCATGGACACCCCATAAAGCACTTTTTTGAGAGAAAAACAAAAGATATCATTTTAGATAATGCCTAGTGGTGTACTCATGCAAATTTTCATGGTTGTGGTCCCCAAAATGCGACCAGGAGTGGCCGGAAACACACAGAGACGGACACACAGATACACAGACGAACAAAAAGAGCAGAATCTGTAGCATCGTGACTGGTTGATTGAGCGGGCCATTTGTGGAGAGTTAATCAAAACAACTCGGGAAAGAACAGGTCTCGTTAGTCACTCAATAAAAATTCACTTATCGTCATTATGCTACGATTAAATTCAAACCTGTTTCAGTTTCGTTTTTGCTTCTGTAATGTAAGCTGCAGGATGTACGTCACTCGATAAAACATTTCAAATTTTGAATTTTACGGATCCTAATTTAAAAGTAAGCAAAATAATGACAGGAAATAACGAACAGGAACCCAAATACAAGGAGTGATGCAGGCAGGTCAATTACAATAGTAAAATGTGAAAATTATGATAATTTTTCGAATAATGTAATATCATACAATCTATCTGACTGTTGAATTGAACAGTTTAAAGCTATAAATAATTTAATGATTTATTTCTGTCATATAAACCTATGATGTAGATGTAGGGCTTTTCACACAGTTTCCCAATCTAAAATCTTTAGGCCCTGTCCACCACTGTGGTTAACCATAGTTGTTTACTAAGTGTTGCTTAGTCTGGGATTGAACTCACTACACAATTAAATTAGTCTGCAAGCTTACTAACCATTATGCCACAATAGGGGCCCTGATCACGGGCGTCCGTTGCTACTTTTGCAGGGAGTTGGGGGGGGGGGTAAAAGATAAATTTAGGGAAGGGTGTAAAAGTGCATATTCGAAATATATCTAAGTGTCAACTCTGTTATCTGTCTTTTCATGTGGCAACATTAGGTTGAGATTACATAAAGAAATTGTACAGCAATATTATCCTTTATTGACTATAATGTTCCCGCTTTCAACCCCCACTCGTGAGAAGGCCTGATCTAGGGGTGCAGGGGTGCAGATGCCTACTTTGCCCCCCCCCCTCCATGGCCCAGATTATTGAACTTGAAATGCCCTTGATTTTGCTGAATGTGTTCATCTTAAGCTCTTATCTGGTTTTCCCGGATTTTTTTTTCAATATATTTTTACAGTAACAAAAAAATCTGTTCCTATATTCAGATCTTATCGTCTCTTATAATGACTCAGCTAAATATGTATCTACAGGTCTGGGTTGTCACTCAATAAAAACCGTCGTATGTTTAACGTCTTTTGGCAGCATTCCTTGTTGGGGGTGATCAGTTGAAAAATGTAAGAAGGGGTGACCAATGAATAAGTTACTTCTCTCGCTTTTTGTTCGGGCAGTGATCACTAAAAAGTCTGAATTCTCAAAATACAAGTGGGCACAAACTAAGGGATCGCTTAAGCAAAAACTTGCATTGTAAATTGAACCCCTCTGTTAATAACCTATTTGATGCGAGGAATTTAAAAAGAAAATAAGTTCTCACTGGGCTTAATAAGGAATAAGTGTTCAAATTTTCAGCCTGTACTCGTGATTCATACATAAATGCATACATGGTTAACCAGCCAGCCGGACCGACTTAAAAACTGAGAGAAACTCATGTTAACAATTTTGGTGACAGTTTTATTTGACGGTTTCTAATATCTGCAAATTTGTTATCAGACTAAAGTGAAATGGAACATCAAATACATTTTTTTAAATTTCTTAATTCTGTCGCCTCTGGCTGGCTGATGACAGATTGTTCATTGATTACTTGACTTATTTACACATCCATATTGATTATGATAACTAACTGAAAACCCGCCCTCTTACCAAGTTTTCAGCTAATTCGTACCAAAGGCCTAAATTGGGGCTTTGGCCCCCTCTAAGAGATCAAAAGTGTTTTTTAGGGGTACCATAAATCTATACCTCTGGTCAGAATGCGTTGTATAACAATATCAATACTTCGACTGAACAATAAAGCTGATGTTACTGATACTAACAACATTTAACAGTACTAATGCTAAAGAGACAATTATGTCCCTTCACTGTGACGTCACTTACCTACTCATATTGCAGTATTAATCAACTGAAAACATGCTTGTCTCTTTTGTCAATTTTTCCCTCCCATTTTAATACAATCACAGCTCATCAATACTTTGTCCATCAACATATGAAACAATGCATTGTTTTGGTTACTCAGAGGCCAGATACAGAAAAATAAAATTAGACTTGTAGTATAAAATAGATAGATACATCAAAATCAGGGGATTATCGTGGATAGCGTGAATGCAGACCTCACACTATGAATAATTTTTTTAATTTTCAAAAACTATTATAAAAAAAAAAATCGCTCCTGGGTCCTATGAGTAACCACAGAAAATTTGGTGGTCATAGATCTAGCCGTCCTTGAGTTATGCTAACACAAATGGACGGAGAGATATTTTGTGAATTAAAGTGTGATAGTAAATGTTTAGATGAGCGAAAATGCAACTGGACACAAAGGAAGGGTCTAGTTTGGCATAATCCTTACATTGTAAATTGAAACTGTAATCCTTTTTTTATTGGAACGCATTACTTTCGGATAGCAGGTTAGCGGGGGGCTGTATTGTGTCATCGAACGAGTGAAACTGATATCGAATCTCTAATTCAGGGATCTGCATTGTTTTTTTGTGTCGTGGACTGGTTCAATGTTGAAGATATTCTTGCGAACTGGCCGATGGTTGTTTAATCACAGTCGGAATATAGGTGTCCAAGTCAATCATATAAATCACTTATAAGTAGCTAATACATTCAATTTCATTTTAATAAGGGTTCATCTAAAGAAATTACTACTAAGATCCAAGGAAATTAATCTGTTTATATTTTACAAAAAAAATATCGTCAAATAATATCGTTCACTCGCAGCCCGGTAGCACATGCTTTGAGGCCCGGTACCAGACTGCAGCCCACTGGTTGAGAACCCAAGCTCTATCTAGGGTTGGGGATTTCCAGTACTAAGAGTTTTAAGTGCTATAGAATGACAGGTCTGGTTAGTCACTCAATAGAATCCGTCATATGGCCAATGCCTGGTGGTGGGGGATCAATTTAAAAAATTACCTCTCTCGCCCTTTTGGGGATAGTGATCACTATAAAAGTCTGAATCAAAAAAAATAGAAAAAAAATTAAAAAAAACATGCATGATTCTACCAGTTACAAACTAAGAGATCAATTAAGCATAAACTTGCATTGCAAATTGAACCCCTACCTAAAATTCTATGTGGGTGGAGAATTCACCTCCCCCCCAATTGTTCGTAGACATAATAGAGAGTAAAATGTTCAAATTTTCAGCCCTATAGCTTCATTGGTGAAACCTTTACGCATCATACATATATACATATATGCATAGCCAGCCAGACGAGGTGAAAAACTGAAGAAACCCATGTTGACAGTTTGGGTTTACAGTTTCAGATACTCTCAAGATGGAACAGGATATTAGTAACAGTGATTTATAACGTGGTGCAGGGGAGGTAATTCAGCCTTCCATTTGAGGAAAAGAATTATTTCTCCTGTTTTATTCACAAATGTTTTAATATACAATGAGTGCGGAAAGTAACCGATGTATTTAAAAAAAGTTCAATTCATATCATATTATACAGCTTCAAAAATGAGAGAATTTAGATCAGATATTTCGGATTCTTACACATAACTCTTCAAAGTTTAATCTTGTTTTATTATTTCTTGTATTTTTGGTCCAAATGGAACGGGCAAACCGTCTGCATTCACTTTACACTAATGCTCTTGGGAGAGTCATGAATCTACTTCTCCTCCCATCTATGGGTAGATAGCAGGGCAGTCAGAGCCCTTTAGCCCAGTAAGGTAGACCATCACGGATGTTGGGCTAGCATTCTGGTCCTCTAAAAACAAACAATTTCTGCAGAAATAATGATTGTGTCTCTCTGGATTTTCCAAAAAACCGAGACAAAATCATCGCCCGATGTGTTGGGAGAAATGGGAGTATTATAGTCTGAGTCAGTCTGATTGTTGGTTAATTGTTTATTGATTACTTGACGGATTTCTACATCTGTATCAATTATAATGATAACTTTAACATATTTTTTGAGAAGTTACACAAACAAATATGAACAGGCTTTTGCCCTAGAATCAGAAAAAAACTTTTTTAGAAGTGTCAACACATCTCTATTAGATGCTTTTCAGATGGCCGGTTCCATTTATGTAAATAGTAGAAAGAGGAAGGAAGAGAATGAGTGAAGTCATTAAAAGAACATCTATTCTGATCAATAGATGACATATCATACGTTTGATAGAGTTGCCAAATATCAATTGTAATTTTAAAAAATGGATAAATTTTTCTATTTCTAGTTAACTTTATAACTAAAGATGTTATATCTTCTCATTCAAAGTTTACTTATTAGATAAAATAACCATACGCTAAGAGGCCAGAAGAAAGTGTACACTTACTTCAACTAAAACTCACCTCACCTTTCTCTTTTTTCTGCTACTATTACCACAACTAATAATGCAAATACTACTTCATTCTGAATCCCTTTGAAATTGGAAATCACAGATATGGATGTAAAGATGGTGGATGCATCATTGAACTTATGGTTCTTGTTTTCATTCTGGTAAATCTGTTGTAATGAATCTCTTGAGAAATCCAGCACCAAGTTTATAAGACGTTTGTGACTTACACACACAATTAAATTGAACAGAATTTAAAGCGTTTTCATTATTCCATATGCAAAAAATGACTGGACTATTTATCTGTGTCCTCTGCTAAGAATCAAAGTGTGACTCTCAAGTCCTCTGCCCAAGATCAGAGTTTAGTACCTGCGGACTCTGCCTGGGATCATAGTATCACTCCTCAGCTCCATGTATATTATCAGAGTGCAGTATCTGTGCATCTTTGTCTGAGATCAAAGTATCACTCTATGGTACTTTAGCCTTGGATCAAAGCATTGTATCTATGAACTCATTTAAAAGTCTTACACACAAAAATATATTCATATGGATCCACATAGCATTTTATAAATGCAGATTATTGAAACTACTGTCTTTCCTTTGTTGTTATTTTTGGCTGATACATTCTTCAGTCTTATTTGTGTGTATATTGTATTCACTTTTTCTTTGGAATCTGCTTATCTTTTCAAATGCAACAAACCAGTTGAAGGAGATCACTCAACTGGGATTCAACATCTTATGTTACCATAGTGGTCCCCTTTTATAATGCAGGTGCTGGGGTTCAAGAAAGACAACTGCTTTATAACTGAAGTGTGGATAATCAAAAGTCAATGAACAAAGGTGTTGCTTTCATTACAAAATCAAAGAAATCATGAGTAAAACATCATCTATTATAAACTGTCGACATGGGTTTTCCTCAGAGTTCAAGTTGGTTCCAGCCAGAATGTATCCTGCATACAATTTACACCAATGGAACTAGAGGGCTGAAAATTTTCGCATCAACACCTGATTATGTCATCCCCGTCAACACAAGGTTTCAAGTGGGGGGTTCAATTTGTAATGTAGGTTCATGCTAAATTGATCCCTTTGTTTGAAAATCAAGATCACTGCCCAAGAAAGGCAAGAGAAATAGCTTATCCATTGATCACCCCTATTTCCAATTTTTTAATTGATCACCCCCAACATGATATGCTACCATAGTAACTAATGCTTACCCCATTAACTTTGTCTAGTATAAAAGTGATGAAGTAATTGTGTTATTTCTAAATTTTATACAATAAAGAAGTTACGAAAACTTCAATAAGTGCCTCAAAGTTCATCCAACCGCATTTTTACAAAGAATTTGCCATGAGTTATTTGAATAAATCTTTCTTTTTATAGAAAGGGTGACATCAAATTTTTGGGACTATCAGAATGGCGTGCATGGAGAGAAAATGGTCAAGAACCACTGCTTCAAATAAAATTGGACCGTATCACCCATGAGTATCAATGTGGTGCAAGGGAGGTAATTCAACCTATTCATATTATTGCCTTTACACTAGGTAGGGTGAAGACCGGCCATCACAAATCTTGTTGACCAGTCTTTTCCACACTCATATTTTTCTTTACAGCCAGTCCTTTCTTGCTCTTCCTTGTCTTTCTTCCCAACTACGCCATTTGAATCCCTGCATATGATGGTAAAATCTGTTGTAGAGTCTGCATTGAGGTTTTTATTTTTTCAAGAAGACGATCCTCTCTTGTCTGGAACTAAAATAGAAAACTTCAAGTTTGCAAAATTCAACTTATTTCCTCCTTAGATTATTTTTATAAAACAATGAATGTATTTTGGCTTGTCAGGCCATTATCAACATCTAGTTGATAATTGCGTCCATATGAGAGAGAAAGTATTTTGTGTCTATTCAGCCTATAAGCTAAAGAAAAACAAATATTTCTTCTGTTTCATACATATCGTTTTTATTATATTGAAAATGAACTTTGGAGCAAGGAGTTAAAAATTATAAAGGTTTTTTTATTTTAAATTTGCATCTTTGAAAAGGAGATAAAAACAGATGCAGTTGTAATTAAGTTACTGTATTATGAGGCTATTTGGTACAGTTTTTAAAATTTTTTATTTGTAAAAACTGGTAATCAATGACACAATTGCTATCATTAGTGATTTTCCATCTCCTGCCAATAAAATTTGGTTTTTCAGAAATGTTCACACATTTCAATAGGACATTTTTTGGCTGGTCAGTCATTTCAAGTTACATTAAACAACAGAAATAGGAAGGAAGGGGTGTTTTGCCAGTTTTAGGAAGAAATTGAAAAAGACACCATCGAAATAAAATGTTTCATTAGATGCATAACAAAACACTTAAGTGAAGTCCTGGTTTTGATGTTGGGGTCAAATTGATATACAATGATGACCACTGCAGATTTGTTTAGATTGGTTTGAACTCATTTTGTTGCATGCTCTTCAGATTATCAAAGCTTCACCAATTTTTGGTAGAAGACACCATGGGAATATGAGGAGTGAACTGATCTTATAAGGTTGTTGAATTGTGTGCACTGGTAAACCAGAATTTTTCAGTTGTGTCCACACATCTCAATAATACATTTTTGGTCGATTGGCTGGTCCCAAATATGGTATTCAGCAGAAAGAGGAAGGGAAGAAGATGTGTGATGTCATTAGAACATCAATCTGATCATTTTTTTTTTTATTGCCATGTGCTAAGGTCTTAATAGAATGTAGAAGGTCTACATATGAGTATTTCTAAAAAAGCCAAAAATTGCCAAAAAATGCTAAAAATGGCAATTTACGATTTTCATTGAAAATCCTCACTGGATATTTCCATACCACAATATTTTACAAGTATGAGAATCAATTAACTCAAAGAAAGACTGCTTGCTTTTCTTCCTCTTCCTGCTACAACTACTATGGTTGGTGGACACAGGATTGAACTTCTACATGGGTGTTAGCAAAGGAAAATACCGAGATTGAAACTCAGTGTTGCTTACTTGGAAAAATTTTGGAATGAATCAACCACTACATAAAGGTATACCTGAATGTATACAACATCCCCCAGGAGAGATCAAAAGGAAATTGTTGCATCAGAGTCCCTAGTCATACTGACATAAAAATCAGTTAGTTTTCTAGCAACCCAAGATCCAGTTCCAAATGGTCAAGTCTCTATGCACATTTACAACATCACAACCCCCAAAACTAACCATACTCTTAACCAAATATCAAGCTATGGGAAAAAAAAGAGAGAGAGAAAAAAAGATGAGATTTGGGTGATCTGATTTTAGATTTTGCCCAGCGATAAAAACTCTTTTCTAACAACTGTTCTTCACCAGTTGACTCTTGACTGCCAACCATGACTGTCCAGAATCTTGCGTGATGATATGTGTCCATTTCAAACTAACTCAATCTTTCATCAAAAATCCAGAAAGTGACTTCACAAAGACCTCAGCAGTTGATGCATATGGTATCAACAAGATGCATGCAGCTACTTCAACCCATCCTTACTTTTGCATCATCCATCCAAACATTTCTATCAGTCAATATGTGATGTGTGTACTGATATCATTCAAAAGCATACAGGGAAATTTCTGCTACACCTTGCACATCTCAATAAATAACTGTTGATATGATTTCACTTGTCTTCAATCAGCAAAAAAATTTCAGCAAAAACCTTTGTAGCTTTTTATTCTTTTTTTTCCTTTCCAACACACAAGTCTTTGCCAAAATTTAAAAAAACACCATTCCTATTCAAGTACAAAAGCCAAGTAAAAAAAATATATGTCAATACATACACAGAACTGAAAACTTTCAAACAATATCTCCAAAGAAACTTTCTGTAATTCTTTTGTCTTTGCAGACACAGGAAATGAAATTCAAAATTTGTATGAACTCTTTCTATTGATACAGAAAACAAGAATCAAAAGTTCAACAACGCATCCACCATCCTTACATCCATATCTATGATCCCCTATTTCTAAGGGATTCCAAACAAAGTAATAGTTGCATTACTAGTTGTGGCAGTAGTAGTAGGAAGAGAAGGAGAAGAGAGGGAGAAAGAAGAAGAGGGAGGTTACAATGGTCCACCCAAATATCTGGCTATTAAGAAAAAAACAATTAGATTTAATTAAAGTAAGTGTACAATTTTTTACCAATAATTGGTTCTGGGGTTTTAGAGTGTGGTCATCTTCTTTGATAAGTGGACTTTAAATGAGTATATGTAACAGTTTTAGCTATAAAGTTGAAAAGTTTAGCTAATTTCAGCCATTTATAAAGACAGTTTTAGCTATCAATAACAAACAATAGTTGGCAACACTGTAAAAAAACTAATGTTTCATACATCAACTATTGATTAGAATAGATGTTCTTTCAATGACATCACACAGTCTCTTCTGGCCTCTTTCTCTGGTTTATATCACGACTGACCAAAAAAAAACAAAATGTATCTAATAGATGTGTAGACACATCTAAAAAATACAACTACAAATATTTGTACATTTCTTCTCTGGTTTTTATGTCAACCATAAAACTAGTGATTTATTTGCTTTGTCACTTTCTTGAATTTTATTACTCCTCATTTCCTTTAATGTCTTACTACTCAACCTACAAACCTACAAATGCCAAATTGAGACTGCTTACTAAGAAGGCAATAAAAGGTGGAAAATTCATTTCTTCTACAAACTAAAGTATACTATTTTACTTCAATGAATTTAACAAAGCCCCAAAGCATAACAAATATTTAAGCACAAGGATAAATACCTTACAACAACAATGGTGAACCTTTAATAAATGGATTTATCCAACCTCAAGTTAAATCATTACTTTAACAAATCTAAAAACAACACCCATAACAGGATTCTTGCCAAATTGCCAGTTCAAAATTCCTTGACATTTTTCAAGTTACTCTGACAATAGATGTGTCAACATGGGAGTAATTGATGGCCTCCTACCTTCCATTCAGTTATCCATAGTTACCTTTTTATTCAAATATAATTAAAAAAAACTAAACATATCAGAAATATGCCATTGAAGTGTAATCTAGAAAAATATACTTATATAAAAAAAAAAACAAAGCTACAATTTCCTTTTTAAAAAAAAAAGACTAAAATTTTTCCGTCCCCCCAAAATGTGTCTCCTTCCCACGATTGAGAAGTAGCTTTACTTACTTTCCCGATTTCTTTTTAATTCCTAGATTTTCTTCACATAACCAAACGTGTATCACTAGAATTGATAATCTGAAACGCAAAGAATTAGTGCACGTTCGATGATTTCCTTAAGAGGCACTACAACTAGCACACTGAGTGTCAAGAGGGTAATAAATGTTCAAGTTTTATTTGATAGGACTTTTTCTTTTCCAAATTCTATGTACTTGAGAGATTTAGCTGTTAAAGAGGAAAGAAAAAAAAAAGAAGAGAGTTGATCTTTCACTGACAATATACAAAATTTGCAAAATTCCCTGACCTTGAGAAATTAATTTTTTTCCTGACAGTTGAGAACCCTGCATAAGTTCAACAATGTGTCTACCATCCTTATGGCCATACCTGTGATTTCATTTCAAAAGGATTCAAAACATAGTAGTAGTAGAAGGAGGAGGAGGAAGAAGAAAATCTGACTATTACAAAAAAAAAAAAATCAGTGAGTTTGAATTAGAGTAAGTGTACAACTTTTATCAGTAATTTGTTCTGAAGTCTTAATGTATGGTTTTCTTTCTTGATAGATGGGGTTTAAATGAGTATATATAATATTTTTAGCTGTAAAATTAGCTGGAAGTAGAAAGGTTCAGCTGATTTTAGCCACTTAATAACAAACAACTAAAAAGAGACGTTGGTTTAAAAGTGAGAAAAATATTTCAGTTTAATTCAGACATAACTAAGAAGATCTAATTTTCTTTTGCAGACAACTAAACTTTCTTCCAAGTTTGACAGTTTTACTCGAGTAGTCAGGAATTTGGAGACTCAGCAGTGTATTATGAAAAACTGTCAACAAAGCTATCAACATAGGTTTCTTCACTTTTTAAGTTGTTCTAGCTAACTGGCTATGAACGAATAACACACACCCAGGCCACACCAATGGAACAAGGGGACTGAAAATTTAAACATTTACCCCTTATCATGTCTAGAAAAAAAAAACGTTTTGTTTTTGTTTTGTTTTTTTAATGCCCCCCTCCCCTAAGGACTAGATTTTAGCAGGAAGTACAATTTGCAATGTTAGTTAATGCTAAATCGAACCATTAGTTTGTGCCCAGCAGCATTCATGCTTTTTTTTTCTTCTTTCGACTCCTTTAGTGATCACCAACAAAAGGCGGGAGAAGTAACTTATTCATTGATCACCCCTTTTCCTAATTTCTTAATTGATCATCCCCAACATGGCATGCTAGCCAAAAGTCATTGGTCACATGATGGTGTCTATTGGATGACAAACCTTTTTTTTTATATATCTATATAATTATATGTGAAAACATCCTTATCTTTGGTATAATCACTGCATTTTACAAAAAGTAGACTTCCCCCAAGGGGAAAAAAAAAAAAAAAAAAAAAAATCAAACAAAATAGATCTGGTTAGTCACTCAATAGAAACTGTCATATGACCAATGACTTTTGGCAGCAAGTCATGTTGGAGTCGATCAATTGAAACATTGGGAAAGGGGGGGGGGTGATCACTAAAAAGAGTAAATTATCAAAAAACAAACAGATACAAACTGAAAGACAAATTTAGCATAACTTTTGATTGTAAATAGAAGCCCCTGCCTCAAAGGGTATTCCAGGGTGGAGGGGTGAAAAACAACAACAAATTTGGAGAAAAAGGAGAAAATGTCAGAATTTTCAGCACTCAATAGGTACAACCAGTATGCATCATATATACACATCTAGCCAGTCAGCCAGACCAACTTGAAAACTGAAGAAACCTATTTTGACAGTTTTGGTGAACAGTTTCTAAAAACAACAAATCGAACCAAAATTAAGCAACAAAAATCTGATCAACAATCAAGTATTACCAGATGCAGCAAGTACACTGAAAGGTGATCTCTTCATTTCACGTCGGTAAATCCAACAAGTGGAAATAAAGGGAAGCTACTCCAACTTGATCCATTACAACAGATTACTTGCAGTCTCCATCTGTTAAACAATATATTAATTCCAAATGATTATAGTTAGGGTTATGGTTATCCAACAAGTGGGACTAACTTATGTTTTGTTTTTTTATAAAACAAAAGGTCATCCAACTGAAATTTTGATATGAACATTAAAGGTGAG
The DNA here is from genome assembly GCA_963457665.1 of Thysanoteuthis rhombus. Classification (NCBI taxonomy): domain Eukaryota; kingdom Metazoa; phylum Mollusca; class Cephalopoda; order Oegopsida; family Thysanoteuthidae; genus Thysanoteuthis; species Thysanoteuthis major. The sequence goes on from OY735215.1 coordinate 56,662,021, forward strand.
GATACTATTCTAAATAATCCATAGAATAAAGCTCAACTTGCCGTTACGTAATGGGTATCTATGTTGTACACACCTATTCTCTACACTACAAATGAACAGTTGGAAAAGGTTTGTTACTTGTACGCAAACTAAAATATCAAAGGGAGGTAACAAATATTGCTGACTAGGGTGGCTGCTGCTACCAACATATTAAGGAATGATTAGGGTTAGTTTTAGGGTTGCAAGCAACAAAATATGATTAAACAGTTTTTTTCATAATTATAGAATTAAAAAGAATATTCACAAGCAGTAACAAAAATTCATTGACCCTAAAACCAATCCCAACCCCTAAAACTAACCCTAAAATGAAATTATATCTTATATAATTAACTGCAGTCATAAATGGTAAAATTTTCGGCTGTCATTCATTTTTTATATAATTTTATATATTACTAATACACTAGTAACAGCAGCAGCAGCCGCATAGGTCAGCGTTATTTGTTACCTCCCTTTGATATTTTAGTTTACAAATTAGTAACAAACCTTTATTAATCAGTTTAGCATAAGCACTCCAAAACCATTTTAATATAAGAAAAACAAGCTGAGAAAACTTTTTTTTACTATCATTCAACAATAACATTGAAAACTTTTTTCTGCTCTTTGAAGAGGTCATCTTCTTGTGTCATTTCCTTGGTCATTTTTGATTTCTTGATTCAACTGATCCAGTTTATGTAAATCCTTTAATGAAACGGTACCTGATCCCCGTTCAGCGGGTTTGGGCTGTGAGGGGTCAGGTTTCCAGCCAATGAAATAGAGAATTTGAAATGTTGCCGGAACACCTGCCCCATCCTCATTACCGTACATCTCTTGGTAGATAGAGGCAGCGGCCAACATGGAGTCCCTGTGCAAGAACCCTTTACGACTCCAGGCACAATTACTCTCCCCCATGCCTTGTAGATCAAACATAAGTTCAAATGCAGACGGGTAGTTGACAATGATTTCGTCAAAGTCTATCGTGAGCAAAGTAAACCCCGATTGGTTAAGCAAACCACCCAAATCCCTAACGTCCGTGTACGGGGAAATATGCGGGGCGAAACCGCCTTCCCTTTCAGTCTCTGCCAGTTGTAAGGAGACCCTGAGTTCGAATAACGTATCCGAGCCGAACACACACCCGATAAAACAACCATCGCTTTTTAAGGAATTAAAAATCTGTTTAAAAGTACCTGGTAGGTTGTTAACCCAGTGTAAGGACAAGCTACTGATCACCAAGTCGAGACAATTTTCTTTGAAGGGTAGAAACTCCTCGTCGACCAACAGTTTATGGGTAGGGACCTCTGGCGAGATAGAACTTCGTCGTAAGACCCCTTCCGAGAGGTCACATTGGTACAATTCTTCTGCCATATCTTTGTAGATGCCTTTCGACAAGTGTCCATATCCGCAGCCAAGATCCAAAGCAACTTTAAATTTCCTCTTCACGTCGCAAACTCGGTCGACCATTCGAAAACCAACTTCTTCTTTCAGGTATTCGTAGACATGGTATTCTGGGTCCATAGCTCTCCTTTCACGTTGTAACCTCTTTGCACGTCTGTCGAACACATTCATAATCGTCTGTTGGGCAGGGTAGTACCTTTTTATGGGGCTGCATAAAGGTGCCTGCAAAAATCGGTGCAGTGCACCTCGGAAAAAGCATCTATTTAAACTGTGACCCATGATGACCTGCTGAAGCACATCCCTTGTGCGTGTCCTCAAAGGCTCCTGTAGAACATCATGTTCCAATGAACAATTAGAATTACTTCCCTTGATATTTGTTTACGCTTGGTAGATGGCGCTGACCAAGGGAGAGAATTCTGAAATTTATGTGGTGGGGTTACGCCCCTTGAAAATCCCTGCTATCGTTTTCTTTGAAATTTCCTATTAAATTTCAATTAACAAAAATCCTTCTCCAACGAAAATTTAAACAAATGTGGGAGTTGCAAGTAACATCCTGAGATATATGCAAAAGTAATCAAATTATATTTTAAAAAAAAAGAGGACAATATGATTGATTTTGATATTTTTATGTTTGTATAATTTCAAGTTTGTGATTCTATATTGTCTATATACCAGAGCGTCTCCCAAAACTCTTTTGCACTACTCACCCGTTTAATACTGATAATATTTTTGCGGACCAGTCGACAGAATTGGATGGAGTGTAGATGATGACCAGAATATGGGTGATAAGTCGACTGTATACATTCAGTTTCATTTCTAAAAGAGTTTATTTAATGAATTTAATATTAGGATCCATGGAAATTATTTCGTTTCTAGATGTGTCCACTCATCTCAATAAGACACTTTTAGGTCAGGAAGGAAGGAAGATGTATGATGTCATTAAAAGGTGTAAGTCATTAAAAGAGCATCCCTTCCGATCAATTTTCTTTTACGAGCTGCTAATGTCATGTTAGAATGTCCAAGATCCACATTTTTGTGTTCAAGAAGAGACGGAAATGGACCCAAATAGGCCAAAAATGACCATTCACGATTTCTATCCAAAGTAGTACTCGCAGAATATTTCCATATCGCATATTTTACAAGTACGAGAATCTACTGACTCAAAGAAAGACTACTTGCTCTTCTTCCTCCTCTCCCTCCTCTTCCTACTACTTCTACCACCGACGGTAGACGCATCGTTGAACGTATGGTTCTTGTTATTTTACAAAAAAAAAAATTATTTAAAGAAAAATAATGAAAGGGACAAAAGCATTAAAGATTTTTTTTAATGTCCTTGCGCAGTGGCACAATTCGGTGGTTGGGGACCAATGGTCTACACTTTATTGTATTCATTAAACTGGTCTGAGATAGAACTTCAAATGAAAATCAAATGAACCTAAAATATGTGGGTTCAAGTAAATAATGATAACTTTTTATCATGAAACGTTACAATGCCAGTGTAAACGTAGTACTTTGATATTTGGGATAAAAATGCCAAAGAGACCGGTGATTCTGAATGTGGGAAGCAAGCTCCACAAGGGAGACATTTGGATATCTTGGGGTGTAATTTGAAATTTGGGTGTAAAGAACGAAAAGGATTCTATTGTTCAAATCCGAGTCTTGGCACTTGACTAAAATCCTAGATTCACCGTTGTATACAGTACTATACATTCTTAATCATACAATCTTACATATTATCGAGATTTGCTTAACCTCTCTGTTACGATGTTTCTCCCTGAAAATGGGGAGTTAAGCCAGAAATTATTTTTTGTATAAACTGAGAATTTTTTTTCATTTAATTTTGAATGATGCAGGAGGGGACAATTTCTTTCTTTTCATGAAAAAAATTCTAGTCCACTTTGGTTAGCTCTTGTTTATGGAGTTACTTTTACCTTCAAAACAAAGCAGTTTCAAGGCAGTGATTCATGGTGTCACTAAGGGGGTTATCTTTCATCTGTTGTGTGTTCTTGTTTGTTTATTTGTTCATTGCATTTGTTGATATCGATCTGCGTCGATCGTTCTTAGTCTGGAATCGATTAGTGTAATATTTTCAAAGTTGAAAACAGCACTCTTGTTTTGAGGAGATGACGTCAATTTTTTTTTATGTCATTTCCTTGTACAATGATTACAAAGTATTCATGAGGTTGTTGTAATTTTCTTCATTATTTTACCTTTACTCTGCTCATTATTTTCGATTTTATGTGCACACTATCATTTGGCTTCAATATTAGTTATTAACGTACTGAGTGATTTTTCTCTCTTTATGATGCAAGTTGTTTTTCGTGTATCAGGGGATAAGGGCGTGATTTGCTGGTCTTGATTTGCTATGCAGGAGATGGTGCTTATTTGTGGTGTTGTGCGTAAAGCTAAGATTGCCGAATGTGGATCGTTGTTATTCCTTATCGATTTGATTCCAAATATTTGAAATGCCATTGATTAGCGAATGCTTTAAAATCATGGGACTTGAACTCCGGTCCGCCGTCACTTACAACGATTTGGGGAAAGCCGAATTTTGCGAATGTGTACTCCAAAAATATTATTACTGTGGCAGATTCGCAATCTTGGATTCTATGCGAATCTAAATATTTAGTGATTGAATCCACAATGAGAATGTACTATCTTTTATATAAATGGAATGTATCTGTTCCCATTTTAATCCATGGTGAGACAAGGATTTCATGAAGAAGTAGAGGCTCAGCGGGCTGTTGATTACCGTGATCGACACATATTAAACTGCTGACCTTATTTTGTGTTTGAAAACTTATGCTGTGCCAGTATTCACATTGCTTCGCTCTTGCTAGGCATTTTTTAATGCCTAAAAGACCGGTATGTGTACGTTGTATAAAAGAATTGGGTACGATTGTATGTGCACCTTTGAGTACAAGTCCTTGTACGACGAAGATTTCGTCGCGTATAAAAACACATGGTGTAAGAGAGGAAAAGGGTTTGAAGAAGTTTTTATGAGGCCAATTATTTTTTGTATCCTCTATGAGTATTAGCAGATTTGGGTTACATGTAGTAGATTCCCTATATACGTTGAGTTTGCTGTCACTCAGAGGAATTCTTTTTACAATCGAGTGCACATAAGTTTCAATATCTGTGTCAGATATTTCAGGGTTATTATCCTGTAGATAAGTACGAGATAATACGTTGACAGCAAATGCATCATGACTTGGTTAGTAGTTCTGTTCGAAATCCAAACGCTGTAATGCTAACAGTAATGTTTGTATTCTTGCGGTAGATTTGAGAATCATTTTTTTAATAATTTCAATCTTTTATGATCATTTTCAATCGTGAAATAAGATTCATAGATGAATTCATAAAATCTTTTACAACTGAATAGTATTTCCTCTCTAGGAAGCAATTGTTTTGCTCAGTCAGAGTGATTGCACGAGAAGAAAATATAATGGGTAGCCAATTTCTGTAGTGGTTTTTCCCAAGGATTGCACCGATTCCTTGTTTGCTTGAATCGATCGTTATTTTTGTAGGTAAATTTGAATTGTAAAACTATAGAACGGGATAATTAGTTTGCATCTCTTTGAGTTTTGTAACTGCTTTGATTTGAGGTTTATCAAATGACCAGGCAATGGCATCCTGAATAGGGATCGGGGTGTCGTTACTTTAGAGTTTGCTGAGATATGTCATGGCTATAAATCTTTGCAAGTCTTGTTTACATTTGGGTAATGGCATGTTGATGATAGCTTCAACTTTGGGTGGATCGGGTTTTAATCCTTCACTAATAATAAGATGACCCGTATATATGATTTGATATTGAGAAAAAACACATTTTGATTTGTTCAATTTTAGAATGTAATACGTAATCGGTCAAAAATGAGTTTCCACCTCTCTAGATGCTCTTCTAGAGTATTAAATCATACTATAATATCGTTCTTGGAGCTTTTTGATCATCCGATTCCTTCAATAATTTGTGCTACCTCGATTTGGAACATTTTGCCAGCGCTATGCATAGTGTAGTCTGGTAAAACGACATCTTCCAAAGGGTGTATTGAAGTTTAGTAAGCGAGAACTTTCAAGGTCAACTGAGATTTGCCAATATCTGTCAGAAGCATCCATTTGAGAGAAGTATTTTGAGTCATTTCAGATGATATTTTTTCTGTCGTGGAGAGCTTATAATGCTCTCATTTTATTGCCTTGTTCAAATCACGTGGGTCTAGAAATAGTCTTAGTTTACCGTTTGTTATTTCAACGATAACAAAGAAGTGGACACATTCAGTGGTTTGATAATAGAAACAATTCTTTTTATTTTTTGCATTTTTTTCAAGTTTCTTTTTTTTTAATTTGTTTTTCAGGGCAAAGGAATGAATCACGGGACTTACTTTTGGGTCAACTATGATGTGGTGAGTGGAGAGTAAAATGCTAATTTCACCGAAACAATAATCATATTTTTGTAAAAGATCTAATAAGTCCGAATGATTGATTGAAAATATTCTTTGGGTTAATTTTAGCTTTTTGCATGTATTTGCATCAAGTACTGGTTAAGATTTTATATCTGCAACAATGAAGAGTACGGGAGTTTTAAAAAGAATTGGAATTTAGAGTGGCCGTACACTTTCTTGATACAGGAATTTTAATGTTATTATATGCTTTCAACTTCACAGAAGTATTCTTTAGTTCGAGTCGGGGAGACTGATGGTAGCAGTATCTGGAGGGGGAACACGTTTATTTCCGCACCCGATATACCATGTAGATGTGATAGTGGGAAAAATTCATGGGGAAAAAGTTATAATGTATACAAATGTACGGCAGAAAAATGTCTTTGAGGGAAATAAGTCACAATTTCTGGGAGGGGACATTTTTTTAATGAATTCTTTGTGATAAAATAATTTATATTTTAATATATTTAATTTATAGTGATCAAATAAGAAATATTTTCATAAAATAAGTAATATTTCAATTCATTTAATGGAAATAAAATGATATTTTTCAAATTATTTGATCTGAATGATTATCTTTTTGAGAAATGTCTGATTCTCTGTCATGCTATTGAAAATACCAAACCAAATCAAATTGGTGCGTATACTCAAAGGACCTAAGGGGAAGTTTTCAAATTTAAAAGTTTTCAGAAAAAAAATCTCAAGAGTTTCAGAAGGGGCTCTATTGATAATATAACTATAGTACCAGGTGGAATCTTCTGTCCATAGACATATCTTTTTATACGTTTATGTATAAAATATATAATTCTTTAATGTGTCAAAAGAGAAGGAAAACCTCCTCTCCTTTTAATGGGGTCAAAAGTGAAGGGATCCCCCCCCGTAAAGAATAAAGTGACGGAACGAGATGCATTTTGTTCTTTAAAGTGTCAAAAATGGAGATAGATATTTCCCCTTTAAAGGTGACAAAAGCAAACAGAGACTTTCCCCCTCTTTCAAGGGGTCAAAAGTGAACAGGAAAATTTATCCTTCTTTTAAGGGGCCAGAAATGAAGGAAAACTTTTTCTGGCCTTTAGGGGTCAAAAGTGTACGGAAACCTTTCTATCCTTAAGAGGTCAAAAGAGTTTAGGGAAATCTTTTCTCCATCTTTAGGGGTCAAAAGTGAACAATTTTTTTTTCACCTTCAAGACGTCGAAAGCGAAGGGAAATGTTTACTTCATTGTAAAGGGTAAAAAATGAAGGGAGACTTTTCCCGCTTTTGGGGACTCAAAAATCAACGGAGACTCTTTTCCTTCTTTAAAGGGTCAAAAGCGTGGGGGACTTTTTCCCTCGTTTAAGAGGTAAAAGTGAACTGGAGAATGTTTTCCCTTCCTCTTAAGGGATCAAAAGAGAAGGGACCCCCCTTTAAGGGGTCATTAGTAATGGGAGATGCCCCTCAATGGGGCAAAAGTGAAAGTAGATATTTTCCCCACCTTTAAAGGGACAGAAGTGATGGGAAACCTTTTTCCTAATAAAGAGTCAAAAGCGAAGGCATAGATGAGGGAGGGATGGGAGCTATTTTAAAACGTTTCCGGGCCTCTGCTTCAACTGTTCCCCCATCAGCTTTATAAACAGTGGTTCACCTACTACATTTAATTTATACATTAACCACTCTACCTAAATGTTGGAATGGCCCCTAAAGGAGCCAAGCCTCCCGGGTCCCAAAATATCTAGCTATGCCCCCGAGTGTAAGAAAACCTCATTTTTTTTTTTTTTTTTAAATCTGAAGACTTTAGTACTTTTTTGATTTACTTCGCTGCTCAGGCAAATCACAAAATCTTTTTGTTTTCGAAGTACCTAAATAAAAATTTAAAAAAGAAAAACAACAAAATGATAACAATTACTTGTAGATAATTTTGAAGTCTTGAACTTAAAAAAAAATTGTTCATAAAAAGAAAAGTTAACAAAAAAATCATTTGATTACCCACCCTCTGGTGCACAAAATTCCAGACTCCCCACCCCCTCGCGCACAAATTTTAGACCCACTCTGATTATGCGCACACTCGTATAAGCGCAATAAACAAACACGTGATTCTCTGACGTCACGCGTTCTTGTTATCAATCGTCGCTTGGGACTTGAGGAGACAAGTGGTTGCAATTTTGATAACACTTCAGTTCGTTCGTGACCACGCAGAAAAAAATGGGTGACATAACTCTTTATTGGGGATCTGGAAGTATCCCTTGCTGGCGTATCATGCTGGTGTTAGAGGAGAAAGGTCTTGCATACAATTCGAAATTGATATCCTTCGACAAAAAGGAGCACAAAGGCGACGAGATAATGGCGCTGAACCCTAGGGGTCAGGTGCCGACCATGGTTATTAAAAAAGGATCCGATGCAAAACCGATCGTCGTTAACGAGTCCACAGCTGCCTGTGACTACCTAGAAGCAATGTACCCTGACAAAGGTACCCGGTTGATACCCAAGGCTGATGCCAACCCCGAAGATCTGGCCAGAGTCCTGCAAAGATCCCACGAAACTTGCAACCTTCAGCAGAAAGGTATAAAGGATATTTTGTACTACAAGTGGTTCAACCCGGCCGATAAAGTAGACGAGACCCTACTGCAGGAGCGCTATAAAATCCTAGGCGATGAACTTAAAATATGGGAGGGTTTCCTTAAGGCTCGCGGCGAACCTGGGAAAGTGTACTTGGCATCTGAAAGCATGTCCATGGCCGATGTTATGTTTTTCCCATACCTAGCCTTTTTGGTGAGGACGGGGTTGAAATTGGATCCCGAGCGCTTCCCTTGCATGGCCGGCTACTATGAATTTCTGAAGGAGAGAGACAGCGTGAAAAAGTCTTGGCCGCCTCATTGGAGCAGCGCACCTAGCCCAGCTCAACCCATGGCTAACGTGTAAAGAAAAAAACAAAACAAAAAAAGTAATTATTCGGTCACTGATAGTCTAATTTCAGCTAGTATTATCTTTCTATGTATGGTCAGTATGTATGCAATTACAAAATTTGTTATACCTAACAAACTTGTTGTTGTTATTTTATTTGTCATTATAATGTAACAAATCTTCTAGAAGTCTGGGCCGAGACCCTTGCAGGGTCACGTAAAAATTAATTCGGGTCGCAAGAATACTTGAAATGGAGAAGAAAAAAGTCTCTATTAAAAAATGTACACTTTCTGGTGCTTGTAAAGATAACTTTATATATAGCTGCTTTTGTTACATTTGATTTTTAAAATTTGAAGAAAATTAATTTTGAAATTTTTTTTATATATATTTTATTCTCTAATAATAAACGAATACCGAAAAAATAATTACGTTGCAGTATTTGGCAATTTCTTTAGGGTAGTTTTTTGCTTCTACTTTTTGTTTTACAGCTAAAAACTAATTAATCTTAGTACCTATTGCTGTTATAACCTGGAGTGAAGGTCTGCGAAAATTTTTTCATCAAAAAGGGGTCGGGTCACGAATGAAAAGTTTGAGAAGCCCTGTGTGCTGTAATCGCCAACTCTATCAAAAGCAATACTAGTCCGTTGGGAAAGTCGTAGGGAAAAATCACATCACTAGCTTCCGATTAGGGGAATAACGTCATAGAAAAGGCCCTTTCAATTTAGTAATTAAATGAATGATATCAAGACCACTTTTAATGTTTGTAAACACACTGGACTGACAAGACAAATTTACTTGATGCGCGCACATTAACAGCTTACAAAATCACTGTGAATGTAGCATTTTTACCGAGACTCACATTTTTCTTATTAAAACAACTTTTTTTTTTTTTGTCTACATTTGCTAGTTTTATTGAAAAATATAATTCCTAAATTAAATGTAAATTTTTCTCTTGACCTCTTTTCTGTGGCTTTTTTTCAATGGTCACCTCGGCACCACTAGTCTTAACTGCGTTACGATGACTTGATAAGCTCACATGTTCGTCCGTCCATCCAATCTTTACAGTTACTTCCGCGCATAAAACCATTACATTAGATGTTTGCTTTCTGGCATGCATATTCATTTGAACTAACCTCCGTATTTTTATAGGAAAAATCTTTACTTGACTTTTAATTTTTCTTTACTTGGCATTGCATTCTAAAACAAACATTTCTTCGGCTTCTGTGCATATGGATTTTGGAAGCTTTATACAGGTGATTGGAATAAATTTAATCTTAATTTTTGTTTCTCCATCGCAACTTGTACTCGGGCTGGTCTAAAAAAAAATAAAATAAAATAAATATGAAGCAACTAAAAACTTATGAAGGTAAAAATTAGTTATTACAAACAGGTTATGCTTTTTATTCCTTTTTTGCCCTTCGAGAGTTCCCTTTCTGCTGGGACGAGAGATATGAAGATTGATTCTAGTTTATTCGATGTATTGATTGACAAATTTACCTTTCGGCTAAATTCTTTAGTTGCTTTTTTTTTTTTTTTTTTTTTTTTTTTTTAACCCCCCCCTTTTTAACCAGCTTAGAATTGCGATTGAACCATAACACCAAGAACAATCTCCACATTTTAAAATCCGATGTGACCAAGTGCCTTACCCAATATCAATCTTCGTCTTTAATTCATTTTCTTTCTTCTTTAGTAATTTTCAGTCTTTATTTTAAATTTGTTTTGGTGTTTCCAACTTTACAATTTTAACACCATTAAGCTATATAACTTGTATTTTTATTTCATCTGTTTTTTTTCTCTGATCTTAATTTTGTGGTATAAATGACTTCTTTCTTACAAACTCTTTGATATGAAAAGTGGCTAAAAGGAATTGCTAAGAGTAAGCACAAAGAAAATAAAAATAAAACTGAATTTGTTCTTAACCCAGACGGGAATATTCATATCAATCGGATCTTCAAAGCTTTTCAAAATCATTTTTCAGTGCATACAATATTCCTCTAAATCCTGGCTGTAATCACACTCTTCTACCAAGCTCCACGCTAAGAAACAGCAAAAAAATCTCTTATCAGTATTCTGTTTGAGCAAATTCTGATGGAAGCAAATACTGCAGTTTTTGACCTTCTACATAAATTTAGATTGTCACCTCAAAGCTGCGACAGTCATTTTATCCTAAATGTCAGACACACCACGTCTCCATCTAGATGGAGAATTTTCTGGCATAATCCATTATCACCAGATTGCAAAAATTTGTTTATCAAATGTAGAAAGCGTTTTAGGCATGAACCTTTGGAGAACTAGCTCAGTTCAGTGTGCAGAAGAAGGTGATCTATTTCCTTTTTGTTATCTTGACACAGTTTGTAAAATAATCTACTATTTTGATAAGTGTGCTTTAATCTTTTCTACAGAAAGAGTTGAATAGTAATGAGAACTAAGCTTTTCAGCTACTAGATGCTGACCATGAACAACACAATGAATTGCACTGTGACTAAGAATTTCCTTTTTAATATATGCAATTAATCCAGCCTGATGACCTGTTATTGATAGTCCTATCTATTGCACAAGCTCTAATTTTCATAACTGGGATATTATTGGTCATAAAATACGTCTTTAGCACTTCATAGGGTAATTCCCAATTCATGTTTGTCTTTGCTGATCCACAAAACAAAATTTCTTCCCCCGATTTATGAAGGAGCAAAATGCACATCTCATACAGTTGATTCATCCAGTTGTATCCCAAAATCATTTTTGCACAAATTTACAAACAGATGATTTTCAATGTCATATTGAGAGGGATGGATTTCAGAAGATAGGTTGTTTTTTGTTTTTTTTTGTTGTTTTTTTTCCTGAAGCTAAGTTTAAGCTGCAGTCAACCCTTCCGTTGCACATTCTCTCAAGTACTTATCCATATATGAAAGTGAAAACATACTGTATGATACACAAAGACAGTTTTCACTTAATAATTGCACATGGTTGTCCTAACAATTATTGTGCACATGCTTGCTTTATTGCCATTATAATACAGTAGTTTGAAAACAACAGCTAATGATAAAACCTTCTCATTAGAATGCAGATACTATAAAATAAGAGCCATCTGTAAATCAGAATCCTAGATATTTATGAAATCTCCATGGTGTCCCCCCCTACAAGCTGAAATGCCTCCTTAAGGTCTCTTGTAACATCAATGTCCCTTTGACACAAACCAATGCTCCCCATGGGTCGCTGGCACTTATGGTGAGAACTATTGGATTATACAGACTGACAGAAATGTATAACCTAATTGTAAAGTTATTAAATAAATGTATGTTGTTACAGCATTAAACTTTAAAGGGAAGTGGATTAATATGATAATGATGATGTAAGCATTTATAGGGAGTGTCCTTTCTTGGAAACCTCAAGTCTCCACAGCACAAAAGTACTTGAAAACCTCTAGAATCATTGCTGTAAAAACATAACCCATGTTAAAAAGAGTTAGAGAAAAATGAAACTTGTCAATAAGTTACTAATGTAACACAGGACAGGAGCCACAATTAAAAAGTGTATTTATATACTGAGTTCATATAACGATGATAGCCTTGAAACAAAGTTTTTATTTTTGATTTAAAACTTCCTGTTTTTATATTCTTGGTAACTGATTCCATAAACTGTGTGCTGTATAGCTGAAACCTCCACATTCATGAGTAGAGTTTGTAAAGACGAGTTGTAAGGTCAAATCATTGGAATCACAGATGTTAATCAGAGCACGCAGTTAATAGGGGCATATATCATGCAGACATTTGAAATATGATTAAAATAGGTGGTATAGGAAGCAATTATTAATGAAGTCAAATACCAGTACTTACATCAACTTGGCACCTACTTGAGTGATTAAATTTATTCTTTCAAACAAAGTAGCTCATCACTTATGTGAGGTGCTTTTATGTAAGTTCAAATGGTAGCAAGTTTCCACTGACAGCCATTGTTACCAACAGAAATCAGATTTTTTCTTTCAGCTGAAAATCTCTAGGGAGAGGAGGTGAATTGGCTATGAAATGGGTGATCAATTTAGAATGTTCGTATAATATAAAACTGGACCCCTAATTTGTTTCCATCTTCGCAACACCTATGTTTCCAACTTGACCCTTGATTTGATTTTTTTTGTGGCTAAAACTGCTATGAGAAATGGCTAAAATCAGCTGATTTTTCCTAGTTTTGGCTAACTTTATGGATAAAAATGTTATATATTTATGTATTGAGATAGCTATGAAATTAAATTGGCTAATTACTTTTTTACAAATGGCCAGACTTACGACTTTCAGCTATCATAGATCCTTATTGGCTAAATAAGATACAAATCGGCTAGATCTCGCCGAAAAATGGCTGATTTGGCATTTCTGCTGATAGCCCACGTTTGAGGAACTTGGAATGAATTTGTAGATTCATAAGAGGTATGTGTGCCATCTCTTCTCATTAGTTTTTATTTCAATACAAAAAAAAAACTCAAATTAGGAACTTCTTCCCCTAATTTTCACCAATCATATGGAAGTACAGCTTTGAAGTATTACGTTATTTCCCTTGTGATGATTGTAAGTTTTTTTTGCAAGTAATTTTTTGTGATTTTGTTAAGCTTTTAAGGGTAGCCTACTTGAGCCTACCTCCTAATACTTTAATGAAAGCACAAAAGATTACTTTCGACATTATTATTTTTAAACATTGTTTGAAAAAGCAAGATATTTTTTTTCTCAAGTTAGAAATGATATTTTCAAAATTTTAAATCAAGCCCCCACCAAATTATTATAAAACTATGCTAAATAAATACAAAGCTTCAAAAGATTTCATAAAAGAATAAAGGGGAAAATAAATAAAATGTGAGCCATAACTTCTGCACAAATGGCGTATAGAAAGTAATGGTCCAATTCAGCATTATAATTACATTGTAAATAGAGCCCCCAATCTGAAATCTTTGATATAAAACATTTTTTCAAAATAGACAAATCTTCTGAGGAAATGAAGCTATGGAGTTATGAAAGTTCTCCATAGTATAAAATTGGGTTCAGAATTGAAATTACTAAAAGCTGACTCCATGGTATGAGTCATATGTACGAGAGATCATAATGATAAAATAACACTGTCCTTAGGAAGATGATATATGTTTATTTTATTCAATCAAAGAAAACGCATGTTTAACATGATCTTCATAAGTGAGATGTTCTATCAATGTCTTTGTGTGTTATGCAAACAGAGTGTAAAATGGAGTGTATTATTCTGATGAAGTGGACGGATCAAAATGTAATAATGTTTTCGTGTAGGTCTTTGTACACAAGGTTTAATGAGTTGGTGCATGAAAATACAATGTCCAAGTTGTACATGTGCGGTGCAAAGTTTATGTACTTACAAGGGGTTTTAGTAGGTTTTCCAGCCCTCCAAAACACACTCATCTTGAAGGGCCCAAGAGCTGTCAGTTCACATGTCTATTCTGTGTTATGTCAAAATAAGAAGAGGCAGAAATTCAAACATGGTGCTAAGACCAGTTGACGTGTGTTTGGGGTTTTGATTGGCTGTGCCATTTTTAGCCACTGAACTGTGAGCATTCTACCTATTTTCATTCACACCTGATGATCAGGATGAATAATAAAATTTCATTTATTCTAATTTACTCTTGTTAATTTGAACCATCATGAAGGTTTTATGGGTTCAAAACTCAAAAAAAATTACTTTCAAAATATTTTTTTGTATTTTCCAGTAATGGAACCATTTGTTAAAAGTACCAAACAAATTATAATTAAGTATAATTAAGAACTTAAATTTAACAATTTCTATTTTTTCACTTTGCTTTTCCATCACGCTAGTGAACAGCATTGAAGTGCGGCTCGTTCCACGTTGTAATGTGGGAAAGTACAGTGAACAAACATTGAATTAATTCCGCCGTTAAGTATTTCAAAGAAAAAAATCAATAATCTCTGCTTTGAAGGACATAATACTCAGTATGCCTGGAAGCCACGTCGAAGCAAAGATCCACATCTTATTTTAATTGTAAAAAGATTGTTCCATAATAAACTATTTTCAATTTAGAAGTATTAGTTATTTCATTACTATAAATTAAAGAAATATTACATTATCACTTATACTATTCTTCCTGTGTCATATCACATGAGATAAAAACTATGGAATCTTTTTTTCAAATTTACAAAAAAACACTAAATTCAATAATTGAATCAAAACTAATTCAGTCAAAATGTTTGTACTACAGAGCTGACATTCTCAACTGGTGCCATTTGACCGATCAACATTGTACCTTGCAGTAGTCTGTACTACACCACTTGCCTTCTGCCTGATGGCGTATGAACTGAAGCCTTCTGAACTTGATTCCAAAACACACCACCACCCTGGCATGAGAGATATATTGATAACAACAATATCCCTCTCACACTGGAACTCCCTTTCAGATAAAACAGTAAAATTTTGTGATGACCTCTTCATTTTTAGTTAAAATGAAATACAAAAATAAATAAGTATTAGCTTTAGATGATAAACCTTAAATATAGCCTCACATACAAATGTTACTCCTTTTATCTATTGTTTATAAAAGCTCTGTTCACTCACTTATTGACCTGAATTTTCAAGTCTATTACTTCCTTCTTCCTCTCTCTTCCTTTCCTTTCCTCTAGGATTGGTATTATTTCGCTGGCCTCCTGGTCAATTCAAACTTTACCATTTTTCCTCCGTGACCAATAATTGTTTAAAACATTGCCGATTACATTTCACAGATGTTGAGGTATCTATCATGCACTCAGCGTATTTTCTGTAAGTTAAATAATATTTCTGTTGTGTGTTTTTCAGCATCTGAGAATAGACCCCAAGTTGCTCATTAGTGATCATAAATTCAGGTGTTATACATCGCCCCCAACGCGGCAGTCAGGCAAACTACTGATACCCAGTCTCCATAATTATTGTTTGGTCTTCAAAACATCAAGCCTTTTAGATTCAAAGGATTCCAGTTACCTCTACTTCATTAATGCACAGCTACTATGATTACTTTATACATAGCGTCCAAGTGAAATGTAGGAGCTATCTTCCTCTTCTACCTCGCTACTAGCTGACACTATGTACCCATTCTATCACAGACCTAATCTCCTTCTTTAATTGCATAGCAATCTCATCTACTTTCTTTCATGATCGATCTTACTAATGTTTACATTAATTTTCCTTCTGGCTTTATAAGTATTTTCATGAATGTCTCCTTTCTTGAATCATTAAATGTACATCCTATTTGTTAGTCTAGACATTTGTATGTGTCTTTATTACAATTATGAACTCTGTTTAATCACTGCGTCCATATATATTCTCAATGTGCATATTTTCCTTTCCGTCATGGTAATTATCAACTACCTTCCTCCTGCAACATTTATTGCGACGTCACAGCATGTGGTGGTAAACTTAAGATACGTGGAGACAAATTTGTTTGTTCTCAACAACTACACCATCCTGTTGCTACACAGAACCAACTACCATTACTAATCTCTCTCACACAATATAAGAACCATCATACTTATGCTCTATTTCTATTAAGATGCAACGTATAAAAAAAAATTGGCTTACCATACTAGTATGAAAAGCTCTAAACTACACATACCTTAAATGCCAACCACCTTATTACACCTGTTCTATGTATCTTCAATTGGTATTCCTCATGATAGAAACCTATTCTCAGGTTGAAAACAAAGGGACATCAAAAACCAAGGACTCTGGAATGTTTAGAAAAGAAATAATACCAAGTGTTAGAAAAACACTCAACTGTTACATTTTTATTCTACTTGGTATGGAGATCTTACCCTCTGATAACAAGTATTGGGTCACATAGAAATCTAAATGTGATTTTTAATTTGACATTTTTAGAAAGCATCGACGAAAACTCTCCACCAGAACTGTCAACATAGATTTCTTCAGTTCTTGAGTTGGTGCAGCTGACTGGCCATGTATGTATGTATGTATCATGTAGACCAATAGAGTTTGTAGGCTGAAAATGTAAACATTTGCTCACAATTATATTGAAAAAACAGACTTATTTTTTGAAAATTCCCAACCTATATAGGTTTTTAGCAGGGATTCAGTTTACAATATAAACTCATGCCTAATTGGTCCCTACTTTGAGTCTGCCAGTATTCATATTTTTAGTGATCAATGCCCAACAAAAAGAAAGAGAAGTAACTTATTCAGTGATCACCCCTTCTTCCATACTACCAAAAGACGGTCGTGTGACAGTTTCCATTGAATGATTAACCAGACCTATTTTAATCTTTTAAAAATTCTTTATTTTTTTTTCCTAAATTTCAGTATGCCCTTATGTATCCTCAACACTGGGAATTACATCAATTTTAAATCCCTTGAATAACTTGTCACATTTTTAAGGCTACAACTTCGATGATTTGCTTCAGTACACCATAAGGCACCATCTAGGAGCTTTTTTGTTTTTTCAAAAAAGTACTTTTTGGGGTCTCTATGGTCATTTTGGACAAACAATGTTCAAATATTGTACTGGTACTTTTGAGATAATTTTAGATGAAAGATCTATTTAAAAAAATTTTTTTTAGATAACTAGTTCTGGTACATGATTGAGCTATGGTGATTCATTTAGTTGAGCTACAGATATTTTTGATTATTTTCATCTTATTCTCCCTTGTGTATAATTTTAATTCATTTTGTATCACGAGCAAAAAGCGTAAATCAACTTGTTTCTCAAATGTTCCTCTTATTCATGTTTTTTGAACATCCTAAAAATATTTAAAGACATCAGGAGTTACAAAAAAAATTAACACAAAGAATGATTTGAATTTCTCAAGTTTATATGAATTTAGCCAAAAACAGTCTTGAAAATGAAAATTAGATTTTTAGAAATAATATTTTCTCATTGTATATGTTTACCACCAAAATATTTGAATAAATGAAGTCCTTCATCCTTCATGAATCATCTGTCCCTCATTTGATTTTCTTGTTTCATTCAACTTCAAAAGGATTTAATTTACTTTTAAATGAATGTAAGAAACACTGGGTTAAACCACTGTCAATGCCAAATGAACTCCTTGGATATGGGAATTGATTTTCAGCCTAATTGGAAGCTATTTCTTTACATTGCTTAAGCAGTTAGAGGGTATCTAAACAGTGGTTCTACACCTTTTTTGTTGATGCACCTTTTTCATAATATTGCAGAATGTCAATCTCCAGTTTTCCAAGATTGTCTGATTCAAAAGGTACATAGCAAATAATATGTATATACTAAAATCTTTTTTTTAAAGATATCATTATGTATACAATCATTATTTTTTAAAAGGATTCTGAACTATACTAACAGTGCCCAAATATCAATATTCCAACAGTTTGAATCTGCGGTTCCATTTCCCTGCGTGAAAATCTAAAATTCCCTCCAGGGGGAGGAATCTCCCCAGGTTGAGAATCTCTAACGTTGTTGTAAAAATCAATATTTGATACAAAGAAAACTGATCAAAATTCATAATGAAACTAGAAAGCTTTCAGAGAATGCACACCTTTGCAATGCCATTGTCAGGGGAGGTAATTGTGTGTGGGTCCGTCTCAAAATTTAATCAATTTTTCCATAGCACGTAGCCCAACCTTCCATAGAATTTCATTGAAAACCTTTAGAGATATCCAGAAGACAGACAGACAGACAGACCGAAAGATGCAATTGAGTACATCTATCTCTCCAACTTTGTAGGCAGAGGTGAAAAAACTACTTCATCTCAAAGTTGAAATAACTCAAGACCAACAACCTTATTGCTAGGTTGTGAAACAAATAATATGGTATGGCCAAATTGGTAAAGGCATCGTCCATTTGGGGTGAGTCCCTAGGGTATGGATTGCTGACCAATTTGCAAGTGTAGTGTGTTCAATTCTTACTGAGGACCCAAATACTATTGTTCCAGAAAAAAACCTAATGTATGTTGATGCAAAAGTTCCCAGCACCACCACCTTTTTACACACTGTTTTGTAAATGTTAGAAGTGTCTATAGAGTTTACTCAGCTTTTTATTGCTTGTTTAATCAGACAATTATAATACATTGTTAACAAGACTTGAGAAATTTTCAGAAGCAGGAAAATTTGGATGAACTTGACTTACCAAAAAGAACTGTGGTTAGCATTTAAACAATTATCTTTCTCTCATTGCTCAAAGGAAAAAAACATCATTTTTGAACAAGAGAGTCACTAGTGATGAAAAATGGATTGTTCATAAGGATCCAAAATGAAGAAAATCGTGGCTAGGTCCATGAAAGCCTTCAACATCTAAATCAAAACAATCTACTGTGGGTATGATGAGGAGTTCTTCTGTATTTGGTGGGATGCAAAGGGAATTTTCTTCATCATGAATTGATGGAACTGTTATTGTGCAATGCTATAATGAGCAATTGGCTTGTTCAAATGAAATATTTCCTCAGAATAAAAAAGAAATTTATTTTTTACCCTCTTGTTACTTTATTTTTCAAATCTATTTGTTTTTTTAAATGTTTGATTTCACTTTCACTGCATGAAATTTTGATTGTAAAAAAATACTTGTTTTGATTAAATAAACCTTTCATCAAATTAAAACTATGTATTTATCTATGTAAAAAAAAAAGTCAACATTGGATTACGAATCAACTCACTGAATGGATGAGAACCTTCTTTCTAAGGATCAGTCCCAATAAAATGGTGATTATGTTATTTACTCCAGGTGTTAAAAATGTTCAAACCATCAACGGATTGATTCTTAAAAATGGTGGTTACATTTTCTTTTGATTGGATGAAAAGTCAACGGATCACTCAGGACAAATCCTGAAACTTGGAAATGCATGTTTATAATGTTGTCTTCCACTGTTATGAATCAATTGGAAATGTCTGTAGTATTGGAAACTTATTTTCCCACAATGAAACTGAGCAGTTGGTCCACTCTATTATAACAAGTTGATTAAACTTCTATAATTCATTTTTCTTGGGCTGCCATCATCAGTTAACATTAGCTTAGGATTAAAGCAACAATTGTTTTCAAAATTTTAAGTACGATATTCAAAAGTTTGCATGATATATACCCCTATGAACTCTGCTCTGATTAAGTTTATTCATGGGTGCAGGAGTTTTTGCTATTCAGCACTCGGACTTTGGACTCAGATACCTGATGAAATTCAGAACATGCACATTTAGTGAAGTTTTAAATAAAAAAAATGTTTTGAGATTTTCATAATTATATGAACTCAGTAAATAAATACACTGTGTAATTATGGCTACTGCCCCCACCCCTGTGTTATGTAAGTGACTTCATTGACAAGTTTCATTTTCCTACAATTCTTCTTTAACATAAGTTACATTCTTTACTGCAATGATTTCTTGGTTTCCAAGTGCTTTGATCCAAAACTTTGCCAAATCTACAATTTTGCTTATTCGGCATTACATATATATGATCAGTTTGTGCATATGATGTATCAGACAGTATGAATTTAATTTATTTTGTGTCTTATTAAAGCTGGAAATTTGTGTATAAGTGTAACCTGACACCAGGATGAACATAGGTACAATTTTGGAATTTTGAAATCTAATGGAGACAGCTGCACATATAGGGGTAGCTTGACTCCAGGATAAACTTAGGAGAGGTTGTGCTGATCTCTGGTGACCTTTAAAGGTCAATTTAAGGTCGGGTCAATTTTGGCATTTTCAGATCTAAAGCAGACATCTGCACCCCATAGGCTGCAAATTTACAAGTAAAGGTAGCTTCACACCAGGTCAATTTTAGCATTTTCTGAAAGAGTCAATTTTGGCCTTTTCAAGTCTATCAAAAATGTCTGCCCCCCCCCCATTTGAGTATGAGGGTAACATAGGATAGGTTGTGGTGACATCTAAAGGTCAATTTAGGGTAAGGTCAATCAGGCATTTTCAAAAATAAGGGAGATGGTTGCCCCCCCCCCCCACTGGCTGCTAAATTATGTACATGGGTAACTTGACCAAGTCAAGTTAACCATGTACAAAGGACAGGTGGCACTAACCTCTGTGGACCACCAAAGGTTAATCCAAGCTCAGGTCAATTCTGGCATTTTCGGAAAAGGTCAATTTTCAAGGGTTTTGATTAATACTTTGTGAGTCTCTTTATCAGAAATTACTACTTAACCTTTCAGTATCGATTAATTTTCCCCCAGGAAATGTGTGGTACCCAAGCTAATATTTATATTTATACAGTATGTTCCAAACAATTCTACCCTTAGATGCTAGAATATGTGCATGTAAATGTTATGCAACAATATCAGTCACCATGTGGTAACACTGCACTCAGAAAAAGCAGTACTGAAATGATTGCATCTTGTGCTTGCCTCATTTGAGCATCCATTTCTGTGTATTATGTCAGTTATGATGTTTTCCGCTGTAATGAAACGTATGAAATTAAACTGGTACAAACCTGCATCAGGGTCAAACAAAACCACTTTCAACATCTATTGTTGTGTGAAAGTGTGTATGTAATTAGAATTTTTTTGCAATTTGTAGCTTTAAAAATTAGTTTTTAGATTCAAAATAGTTCACATACAAGTTGTCAAAAAGACGGTTTCAACAGCCTGCATTATAGAACTAAAGTTTAATGGACACATTTTTTGGGTTATCACCGGCTTTGAGGAATATCGTACGATCATAAAGGGAGATAACTTCGATAATAGCTACAATTTACTTCATAGAAAATGATGGATTAAATTCCGTTTTTCAGTAACGGAAGCTCAAGTATTAAATTGAAACAGGAGAAAAGAACTCTTTCTATAAGAAATATTCTATAGTATCATAAAAAACAAAAAAGGAGAGTTTAATACTACCAAAAGAGGAAGAGGGAAATTGTAAAATTCTGAAATGTCGTCTGCAGACGTCGTCGTCATAGTATGAGTTGGCAAGAAAAGAAAGAAAGAAGTGATGTTATTATCATGAATGGCCGATCGTGTGGGACCCCCGCGATGGAATTTCGATTAAAAAATCATACAGGTAGGTTTCGATTTGAAAAATATATCTCTGAAATAGAAAGTAGAGAGAATAGGGAGTTCTTTTAATTAGTTACTTATTTTTATTATCGTTGTTTTTGAATAGATATTACGTCCGTCTTCAACGGGAAGAAAAGTGGGTTGGTTTTTAAATTTTTGGTGATCGTGTCTTTCTTTGTAAATAAATGTCCTTTTCTTACAATAGATACAAAATGACGAAAATATTTAAAAGAAAAGACAAATTTGTTACTTAAATATTTACAGTTTTGAATGGAATTGTAGTAGTATTAGAAATTTGAAAAAAAAGTCAGTTGTTGAAAAATAACTATTCATTGATTAAAACAAACAAAAACCAAACAGGTAGGTTCAGTTTTGAGAAAGGTGTATACATGGAATAGAAAATGGAAATAATTGTGAGTTTTTACAAGTAGCTATATTTTAGTCTTTAGAAATATATTCAACCTGTCTTAAATAGGGAGAAGTAGATTTTTATGGTGATCTTTTCTTTTTATTTCAAGTTGATTTTTTTTTTGTAAATAGATGTCTCGTAAATATTAGAAGACAGAAAACTAAACAAATTCAAATTCACCAGATAAAAAGTTTTAGTTAGATTTATGTAAAATGACTCGTTGATCGCTTTTTAAAAGAATTCAAATAACGCTTGTTTTGTTTTGGGGATATAAGTTGAAACGGAAAGATTTTAATGTAATGAAACTTTGAAAATAAAACAAAACTTTATTTCGTACCCGTTAAGCTTTTTTATCTGTCACAGGCACCCCAGTACGTTTTATGGTAAAGTGGTTACATAAACAGATGTTTATAACTTTGGATAGTATTGTGGAGCTGAATAAATTCTCATTTCAGCTATAAATGATAACATATCAATATCAAATTTTCAATAAATACAACATTGGTGGGGAAGGTACGAATTGGGCTTATTGCATCACGGTAGTACACCACCTTTTATTAGTTCATATAAACAGTTTCTTATATATATATATATATATATATATATATATATATATATATATAATGATGGAATAATTATATAAGCTCTACTTTGACTTGACTTGAAATGTGGAATATGTGGAATGTATCGAGCACTTTATGAAATTAACCCATCACACATTAGATATTGAATTACTGATTTGTACTTTATTCTATTTACGTTGTCTAGGCCAAATGGTACATTCATCCTGTAATAACGGGTGGTCATTTCAAATAAGAGTTTCTATGTAATATAATGCAATTCATAATCATATATATATTTAAT
Organism: Thysanoteuthis rhombus; assembly: GCA_963457665.1. Taxonomy (NCBI): domain Eukaryota; kingdom Metazoa; phylum Mollusca; class Cephalopoda; order Oegopsida; family Thysanoteuthidae; genus Thysanoteuthis; species Thysanoteuthis major. The sequence goes on from OY735215.1 coordinate 56,684,980, forward strand.
TTTTGGAGAAAAATGAACTAGAATATAAAAAATGATGCAGTCGAATTTTTTTAAAGATAGCACATAAAAAAAATTAGTGAGTTATGTATTAAAAGAGAAGTCAAAACCAGTTTTAGATTATTATCGTTAGTTAAAAACACATGGCTAACTCTAAACTGTAGAGTTTGTTTTCATTTAATTGGGTTGGCCGTCTGTTTTCTTCTGAACGACTATTGATAAATAAATGAATTTATTTATAAAATTCGAAATCAAAACGAAGGATGCTAATTTCCAAGAAGGAAATCCATTTTCAAGTTCGGAATTCGCAAATAAATGAAAAATAAAATAATAATTCTGTTACTGACCTCCCCCCCCCCTCTGTGTCCCACAAAGTTATTTGTGATATAGGATACTTTCTACAAAAAGTCTACTGTGTTTGGAGAAGTTTTTAATAAGTACATCCATACTTTAGAATTGAAGCTTTGTGTAGTGATTTAAATTAGAATTTCGATTTTATTTATTGAAAGTAAATAAAATATTTTTTTTTCCATAGATTCTGTTTATTTTCTTTCAGAGTATAAGTGACTGAATTGAGATATTTTAAAAATCTCTTTTTCTTTTCAACTGGACGAATTGTTGAGAAGTTGAAATTAAGACTTAATTATTCTTTAAAATCCTAGTTCACTTGTGCTGCAAATATAACCAGTTTAGGAATTGAATCTTGTCAACCTTGTGTTTCAGATCATTGTAACACCTGCCGCATGATATAATTCTATTTTAAGCAATAAACATTTATTCAGTCAAGTAGTGTTCGGCTTCATGTTCATTCCATCTTTTCAATAATAAAAATGTCTATTTGAACATCATAACAAGTTTGATATTGGATTTTCTAAATGTATAGCATGCAACAGATGTATGAAAGGTGGGGTAGGACAAAACGCCCCTCAGTTAAAATGACTTTTTATCTCTGATAATGAATATGTATTCAGTTGTGTCTGTCTATCTAGACATTATCTTCAAAAGTATACAATCAGTTTCAAAGACCTTTTGTGAAAAGGTGAGTTATGGTCTGAGGAAAAATGGATTAAATTTGGGGTGGAGCTGCTCGGTTACATCCCCTACATCATAACTATCTGTCCATGTCACACAATTGAATATCTCCAAATGTCCACACGATACTTTCCAAAGTTCTCAATGAATTTTGATGAAATTGTGTGGAAGGGTGGGTAATAGGCTACGGAAGGATTGATTAGATTATAGGGTGGATCCAGGCACAATTACTTCCCTTGATAATGATGTTTGGCAGAGGTATGCGACCTTTGAGTGCCTTTTTTCTTAAATGCTAGAATCGGGTGTAATAAAGGGTTGGTGCAGTGAGATGGTGTATAGGTATTGCTGGGCATAGATAACACAAAGTATACACTGGACGGCTTGTGGAAAGAACATTGATTTTCAGATCAGGACAAAGTGACATCTCCACTTGTTCTAAATAAATATCTTTTACATCTGTAATCCTCATCATCTATAAAAGTCTATTAACAAATATACATTAGGAATAACTCTTTCAACAAGTGGTACAATCAGTTGTTAAGAAAACAAACCATGTGTAAAGAAGAGGATTACTTCTGAAGTATTTATTGCTGAAGAAATTTTAATTTTATCATTTTAGAGTTGTTTTTTTTTTTTTCTTCAAATATCTGTATTTGTATATCTGGTAGAGACAGTTCATTATTTTTTAAATGAATTATTGTTTAAAATTTTCTCCATAACAGTTGGAGGTTATCTTTTGTTCACCGACGTTTTTCTATCGGCAAAGAATTCAGATGATAACATACAACCTGTTCAAATATTTATACACCGACCTGGTAACACCTGTTAGGCTTTACAAAATATTCTTTAGAAAGTAATCAAGATTTGTCTAATTAGTATGTAGGTGTAAAACTAATTCAGAGATCACTTGACTGCTTGGCACTTGTGTACATAAAGGTTTTTTCTTATTGTTTGAATGTAGTTTATTTGGACTGTTGCATTTATCTTCTGTGTTTGAATTTTGTATACTTGTATATGAGTGTTGTGTATGACTTGCTAGTGTGCAGGTCTTGTGTCTGACATGCTTGTCTATAGGTCTTGTGTCTGACATGCTTGTCTATAGGTCTTGTGTCTGACATGCTTGTCTATAGGTCTTGTGTCTGACATGCTTGTCTATAGGTCTTGTGTCTGACATGCTTGTCTATAGGTCTTGTGTCTGACATGCTTGTCTATAGGTCTTGTGTCTGACATGCTTGTCTATAGGTCTTGTGTCTGACATGCTTGTCTATAGGTCTTGTGTCTGACATGCTTGTCTATAGGTCTTGTGTCTGACATGATAGCATCTTTGATGCTGCTTTATATTCAGTGAGTCACCTGCAAAGTCACTTATGAATATGTATATTAGTTCTCTGTCCAGAGTTGCTAATTCTCTGCTGTCTGCGGTCACCGAATCTAAAAACAAATTCTTTTTCCAAGTTTTCTTTTCTCTTCTTTCTGTGGCCATGATCAGAGTATAGGTTTTTTTCATTCTTTTGTTATAATTGTTTACTTTATATGAAAGTTGAAAAAAATACGTAAATTTTCATTTCTTTCTGGCCAGAAGCATTCAAGTGGCAATTATAGTCTGGTCAATGTGACCTAGTACTGCTGTGAATGTTTTGAACGTACAGATTAGAATATCTCTGGGACTTATATTATCTAGAAGATGATATGAGAATATGTTGTCATTTTGGCAATCTTTGCAAATAATGCACTGAGAACTTTTTGAATGGCTAAGAGTGGCTAGATCAAAAATGGCTAAAATTGGGTAGATTTAATTTCCAGGTAACTGTGTATGCTTTAAAAACTCATACAAATGCTCTCAAAAGTATGAATATAATGAAGATATTGATCAGATATTAATGATCAAGTAAAGTTATTCTTGATCTAAAGGTATCATTATTTTTATGCCGAAATATTTATTTTATATTCACTTATCTTCGTTGGTGCCTTTATATGAGTTTTCAGAGCATATTCAGTTACCTGATAATTAAATCTGCCCAATTTCAGCAATTTTTTTTTCTTCTGCTTGCTCACTCTCTCTCTCTCTCTTTCATAATCTAGCCATTCTTAGCCATTCAAAATAGCTATTTTTCACAGTGTGTTATTGCAAAGATTACTGTTATTTTATCATAACATTCCAGTGTGCTGCCCAGTAAAAATCGGTCACCTTGAATACTGTTGATTAAAGAAAATTGCTGATTGATAGATAATTACATCTGTTATTGCGTCTAATTTTGAGAAGAGTCATCAACACTCAAAGAGTTTTTCTGACAATTGAACTCACTCTCCGCGTTAATTTTGTTGTTCCCACATTAATAAACAGAGAATGCCGATAGAGGGTGAGACAACTGAAAGAATCGGCCTACACGTCAACTTGTCAGCTGAATGTATGAGTCCGACCTGGATGGATTTCAACCCAGTGTAGCTTTCATTGCTCAACAGAAACACGAGATGCAATTGTTTGTTTAGAAAAGAAATTGAGAACATCTATGTGTCAAAAATTGAGGAAGCTGCTATACTGCATGCATTGCTGGAAATAGAATAAGTTATTTTATGACCATTGGCTGAAATGTTATGGGAATAAAAAAAATCAACAAGAAAAATGAATTGGATTGTCCAAAAAACTCTTTGAATTACATTTGTTTGTGAAACTCCAAGAGGAAGCAGTGTTAAAAATGAAAAAAAAACTAATCCCAAGACGAGTGGCTACCTCTTTATGATTCCCTGGATGATACATGTATTAGGAGGCTGAAGAAGGAATACATTGGTTGGAACATTGGGATATTAACAACAAAGATTAGGATACTTGTCTGAATAATTTGTGGAATGATGCCGATTACATTTGTTTCTTACATTGCATCATTTTATGGAGAAAAACTGTAAAACAAGCATTTTGCTCAGAAAAGGCTTTACCAATCTCTTTAATGATCAATGTAATTAGTTAAGTATGAAATTTTACCTCCTTTTCTGGTAGATATAAAAAAAAAGCCTTATCATACCAGTCTGCAGATAGGGTTCTTTTGCTTGTTGTTTATTTCTTGTTGTTGGTTTGTTGGTTAATTTCATCACCATCATCATCAGCTTCTTAACTTCCATTGTTCGATATAGACCTTCCCAAAGATTCACCAGACCTCTGTATCATGCATGTTGCGTGGGCAAGTGATTTCTGAATTTGTCTAATATTACATGCCATCTTACTTTCTGTTGGCCACGATTTCGCATATGCTCTCTGGAGATCCATATTGTGAGTCGTGATGTCCAGCGGTTATCTGACATTCTCAACTGAATTCACAGGTATACATATTGTGATCAATGACATTAGATTTTTAGATTATTTTTGAAAGTATTTATATTTTGGGAAGTGACTGTTTTCTCACCGAGACTGTTCTACTGACCGGTAACTCTGGCGGAGAAGGTTTTCGTACTTGAAACTTCTTGCTATGCCCAGGTGTTGCAGTACTGAGTGATGGATATTGAATTATCTTTGATGGACATTTTATTCATTGACCGTTGAAGTCCAGTGTGTGAATGTCATTAATGAGCCTAAATGTTTCCAGTAAATTTGCTTTCATTTTATTTTATATTTTTATAAGAATTGGTGATAGAAATGGTTGAGTAGTAGTAAAGTCAGTGGGCTGTGATAAATTTTTGTAAGCTGAAACCTCAATGAATATATACTTGGTTCAAACGCTAACCATTATGCCAATCTTCAACTTGGTTGTGCAGATATTTTAATATATTATACTTGCATTGCTAGCCCACCAAAACAAAATTGAATTTCATAGTTTTTTTCCCTTACACCTTGAAACTGCTCCTACTCTTTTTTTTTTTAATGCTTTCAGCTCTATTTTGACGGGCAGTAAAGAGACGCCGCCAATATGTTCAAGATAGAATCCTACATCACCCCATTGTTAATGGGGTATGTGGATAAATATGTGAAACTCCGGCCTGAGGATTTCCAGCTATCCCTATGGGGTGGGGACGCAGTCCTTAACAACCTTGACTTGCGTCTAGATGCCATTGAGCAAACTCTCAACCTGCCCATCAGCTTCAAGAGCGGGCACATCCATGAGCTTCATCTTCATGTTCCCTGGACCAGGCTTGGATCCGAACCCATTGTCATCACCATCAACACCATTGAATGTATTGTGAGGCTCCGTGACGGTGCTTGGGACAGTGACAAGAAGAGTTCCAAATCTGGCAGCTCATCGAGGTCCAACGGTCAGGTCATCAAGATTAAAGCCAAGAAGCAACAAGCTGAAGAAGAACTACCCCCAGGCTACCTCCAGAGTCTGGTTAACAAGGTAATTAATCCATTTCAGCCATCATCCATTTTAATGTGGGTTTGTTTTTGTTTTGAAAAAAATCATACACTTCAGTGATCATCACCCCCAATGCCATGCTGCCAAAAGCCTAAGTCGTATGACAGTTTCTATTGACTGATCAACCAGACCTGTTTTATTAATTTTTACTACTTTTTTTATCTTTATCTCAATTTTTAGTTGTTCTTTAAGACAACTTTGACTTAGGTCGTCATTTTATGGCTTCGAGTAAACAGGACATCAGAAATAAAGAGTAAGCCTCTGGTTAGAATTGAACTTGCCCCCTCAGAGACAGTGCGGTATATATCTGGCTGCCATAATCACTTGGTCACAAAGACTATCATGGCTTGCAGAACCTGATTTTACATCTTTGATCTTACTCCTTCCAACTGACAATTGGCACTTTTTCTGGTTCTTATATTTGAGACCAGGTAGTCTTGATAAAGGAAATTCAAAATCATTTTTTTTTTCATCATTTATTCATTATTGGATGAAGTGCTGTAACCCATTATTTTATTAATTCTTACTACAGTAATACCTTGAACTGTTCAGTTTTGATTAATGCAGGTTTTGATGTAATACAATGAAGATATTTCTGTACAAATTAAGATAATTAAGTATAGTAAGTATGTAAGTATGAAAACAAAAGAACCCACTGAATTATAATAAGACCTTAAACAATTTGGTTTTGAACAGTACGGAAATTTTGGAATGAATCAAATGCACTAATCAAGGTATACCTGTACTTTTTGCCTCCAACTTAATTTTATTTTGTTTTTTTTTCATTTTAAGATAATCAACAACGTGAGCATCATTGTCAACAATCTAATCCTAAAATTTGTCGAGGATGACATTGTTCTGTCGGTCAATGTGAAATCGGCCGAGTGTTACAGTGTCAGCCCTGGCTGGAACCGCACGTTCGTTGAAGTAACACCCGCTGAGCTCATCTTACGTAAAGTGATCAACTTCTGTGACCTGACAGTTTGCCTCGACAAATGTGACAGCAGTGGTCGGATTGAGACCTACCAGGATCCACTCCTATACCGTTGCTCACTCAGCTGCCGCATGCACATGACCTACGAGAGCACGCACGCTAAACTGCCCCTCGTGACCAAAGTGAATGTGCTATGCGAGAAGCTTGATGTCTCTCTAACTGATACTCAACTTCCCTTGTTCGTGCGACTTGTGGAACTGTGTCTGGCGCTCTATTATGGAATGCTGGACGTACCCGAAGATGAAGATGATAATAAGACTGAGCCAGATTCGCAAGAAGTCATCCGACAGTCTTTAGGTAAGCTTAGTTTTCCATTGATTTTTGCCTGATTTTTTATTAGACGGAATATGATAATCATTATGTATGATATGGTCAGACAATTTTGTCTTTGATTTGTTAACGTTTCAGCTGTGCTCCTTCTAGCCTTCATTGGCAGTTGTTGGTTCTAGAATGTGTAACCACTTCTTAGAGTGCATGCTCGATTAGACTGAACATGTCCCATCCATTTTTTGTATATCTAGAGGTTGGCCTCAAAAACACAACCCAGATATATAAAAACAGATGTGGCATGTTCAGTCTGATTGAGTATGCACTCCAAGAAGTGATTACACATTATAGAACCTAGAACACCCAAGGTAGGTTGAAGAGTACATGGCTGAAACTGAACAAGGAATAGTTTGACAATATTGCACATAATGATTTTCATTGATTTGTTTTTTCTATTCACACTTCTAGTCTTGTTTTTACAATTATACTCTCTATTGTGTTACTAATTTCCTTGAGACTGCTTAATGTTCACTCAAAAAAGTTTAAAAAAAACATGTTTTGGTGAAGAATATTACACGAAAAAGAAAAATGGTTTTAATTTCTTAATTCAGCAAGCAGGAATACACAGGCATTATCTAATATGATCCAAAAGAATTTTTCAGTGTATTTTTTATTTTTTATTATTTATTTTTTATTCTACAACTTGAAGGTCAGGAAGAATCTTCGAATATTGAAGGTGAAGATGACCAAGGTTGGGCCAACTGGGCATGGTCCTTTGTCCCTCAGATTCTGCCTGAAGATTATGAAGATGAAGAAGACGATGAAACATTCAGCAGACCCAAGAAAAAATCTCCGCCTCCCATTCTTTGTCTGGGGCTGTACATAACGAATGCTTCATTAATGTTGAAGGTTTGTATTCTAAACACTCTGCTTGTTGGTTAAAAATATTTCATTGCTTTCAGGGAAAATTTTAAGTTGATTTGCTTCATATTACTAGTATTATCCCCTGTTTCCTTTCCTCAAATGATGATTACTGCCTCTTGATCCGAGTATGGTGGCTCTTGGGAGAGCACACAGTCATGTGTCTGCCTTGGAGCAGCATGCACTGGAGAAAGGAACAGGTAAATAGCCTAGTCCTAGCTTGCTCTGTTAATCAACAGTAAGGCATAGGCTGGGGCAGCCACAGAACAATCTCGTTGGTGCATACAGTCACCCATCTGGGTAATGACCAGGCTTGATGTCGCTTTACTTCAGTGATCATTTGAGAACTGATGTATCCAACGTGATTTAGCCATATCTCAACTGGATCATTTAATTGGTTAACTGTAGCAAAGCCAATGATATTTAGACTGACTGATAATAGAATTAGTCATTGTACATTGCTAATTATTTTACTATGGAAAAGTTCTGCAAAATATAATGATGCACTATAAGAATGCTTTGAAATTCAGATGGAAGGTATTGTCAGTGGTCAGGAATTGAGGCAAGTGCTATTGACAGAATAGGATATATGTATATAAAGGTAGATGCATTGAAAATCATCAAACAAGAGATTGTCCGTGGTCAGGAATTGATGGAAGCATTACTGATAGAATAGGTTATCGTATGTATAACTTATTTACCCATGACATCCAAAAATGAACCCGCTTTTTTTATGGATTTGCGAAAAAAAAAAAGTAAGGCATATTACTTTATAATCAGCATTCAATTGTTATCTCCCTTGAGATGCTACAGATGAGAAATATATACATACATTTAGCATATTACGTGTGTTAATTATATGTATAACCTCAGATTTTTTACTTGTTTCTCTCTCTCTTTGATTTCCAGCTGACAGAAACTGTACGAGAAGCTGTGCATTTTGGTCCAAATCGTGTATCTTTCCGGCCATTTCTTTTTGTTGAAGCTGGTGGATTGGCTGTTGACATTTTCCTTCATGGTCGTAATTATTTAGATGTTCAATGTGGTGTGACTCATATCTCAGTCTCTAGCCAAGGACGATGTGCATGTGATGCCAAGGAACCTGAAGATCTCAGAGTAAGTCAGTCTTTTCCTTCTTTCCTATTGTTTATATAAAAAAAATTTTTTCATTAATCACTGCTACCCACAACAGATCAGTTTAAACACTGTTGCTGGGATTAGGTTATTCATGTGTTCTGATATGTATTGATGTATCTATATACCTATGTATCCGGACTTTGCCCAGACCAAACCGTTCATAGTATAAAATTTGAAATTTTGAACATATATGATTTGGGAAAACGTTTCTTTTTTTAAAAATTTGTTTTCAAAACTAATTTTTCAGTGGGGGGAGGGGTCAATTTACTATGTAAGATTATGCTAAATTGGTACCATAGGTTGTGTCTGACAGCATTCACTCTTTATCAAAATGCTGACTTTTTTAGTGCTCACTGCCCAACAAAAGGTGAGATAAGTAACTTATTCATTGATTACCTTCTTTTCTAATTTCTTTTATTGATCATCCTCAACAAAGATACTGTGTTTCTTTTGAGTGACCAATCAAAACTGGGTTTTTTTTATCGTCTTTTTTTTTCTGCTTGGCCATTATTTACCTCTGCTAGTGAAGTAGAAAGAGGCATATGTATTCACTCATCCACCTGTCTCTTCCTCCGCACAATATCCCAAAGTTCTCTAGGAATTTTAATGAAATTTGGAAAGGTGGGTCATTGGTTACGGAGGAAGTTATCAAATTTTAGGGTGGATCCACAAATTTGTTTTCACTTCAAAGATATTTATATTATTCTGCAGAAAAAGAGGTCAAAAACAAATAGTTGACAAAGGTATATAAAAAAAGGCTAAATTTTAATTTCAAGGGAAGTAATTTCATATTTGTACATGGGTGTACAGTGTGGCAAAAGTAAGCACTCTCTGAGTGCTTTCTAGTTTTTCTTGTTTATCACCTGCCTGGCTGTTATGTTTTTCCTTACAGTCTTTAATTACCTAAGTCACTTTCCCATAAGCTACTAAATGACTTGCCCGTGTCAGGGTTGATAATTAGTGTGAAAGATTTACTTGTCTTCTTGCCATTAATTTCATGCAACTTTTAAAAAAGAACCTCCATCATTTTTTTACTTCTTTTTTTAAGGAAACCATTTCTTTCTTAATGTACCAACTCATTGGTATCACTATATTCTTGACTTGGTATGAATTGTTGAGGAAATTCTGGCTGTACTTTCATTTTGATTTTGTCTCTATCTTTGAGAAGAACCTTTAACATCCTGATGTTAATTTGGATAATTGAATCCCTTCTTTCCATCTTTGATGTTATCAATGCGCTGTTTTGACCAATCGTTTTCAGGTGTAATATGTAATATCTGTTGGGAAAGTATCTCTTTTCCCTGTCTTTTTCTCTCTTAGTTCAAAAGAAATTTGATTGCCCAAACAAAATTTGTAAAATTTACTATCTAAAAATGCTTTGTTATTTTCTGTTCAGTGTCAAGTGTTGGTGAAAGGTGGGGAATCATTGGATAATGCAGACAAGCCCCTCAGCTATGTTACGAATTCTCTCTTTGACATTGCCTGCCCTGAGAATGTGCGTCAACCCACGTCCTTCATAACGGATATTGATAAGCACAACCAAGTTTACACGGAGCAATATGGCATGCAGAAATTTGGCATCTTCTGGTTCGATTACCTCTACACTATCATGGAACCAGAGAATAAACGAAGTACGTATAAAAGTTGGAATCCTACTTGAGGATTAGTCTAACTTCTTAGGTAGACGCCATTGCTATTAAGGACTTTGACATCTGATAATAATGAATCGTATCTCATTTCACGTTGGAGCTGAAAAAAAAATGCAATTCCATTAGTAAATCTTTCATTTTTAGCATCATACACTATGGTGTAAAAACAAAATATATTTTATATGTAGCAACCTGATATTTTTGTTTTTTAAATTTCTTCTTCAGGTAGTAAATCATCTTCATCTGTTGATGCAAACAGCACCGATGAGATGCAAGATATTCGAGAAAATGCTGTGCTGAGATTTGTTATTGGTCCTCTTGAAGTAAACGTCTCCAGTTCATTCGTTCATCGTGTTGAGAAGATTATCCACTGTGCTCTGGACCATCAGTATGAACCCTACAGTATTTCAAAAGATGGTCAGTACATCAATCCATGTTTTTTTACTAGGTTTGTTCATTCACATAGCTACCCTCAGGCTTGTGGTAGGTAGAGCCATGTGTCTACTTGTGTTTGGGTTATGTTCTGGTAGTATAGACACAACTTGATCTTGGCATAAGTTGATCATTAGAGATAGAAGTGAAATATACGTAGCGGTCAATATGAGATATCATGACAAACATCTAAACCTCTGTATTGTATGTTTGCCCCCCTTGCCTCTCTGAAGAGAAAAAGAACAAATGTCATCCATTACATTTCTTTTGCCCAGTCTTCTGCTCAACTCAGCAGGGTATCTACTCTTTCACCCTCTCCTTCTTGTATTCCCTGTCCAAAAAACTTGGAAATAATATCATGTTTACATTGCATTCTTTAGCAAGCTTTCAATAACCTGACAAAAACGTTCTTCATCCATGTTGAGTTATTTTATATGACAAATGGAAATTCTCATTATTTTCGCTTAAGCCTAAGAACTGCAATGACTGAAATTTCCATCACTCACAGTTAATTGGTTTTAAAGTTTTTATGTGGACATACCAATCGGGCATGAGTTGATGTCTGTTTATTAATAATACTGGAAAATGTTTATAGTGCATTGGCAGTAGAATTCTGCAATTTTTAAATCTTCATAAAGAAAAAAAACATCCTAAAATTTGTCATTTCATCATTTCCTGACACATGATTTTTCCCCTTCAAATATTTATCTGAAAGAAATCGTGTGCATGCTACCATGAAGGTCATAGTCTGGGCCAATGTTTCTTAAACTATTTCAGTATCATTCACCCTTGAGTCTTTATTATAGAATCACATTCAACCATGACTGAATTTCTTTGTTTTTCATTATTTTTGTCTTATTCTCCCTCATGTATAATTTTGAATCCATTTTGTATTAGGAGCAGAAAACATCAATCAAATCGTTTCTCAAATGTTAATTTTTTTTCATATTTCATGAACATTCTAAAAATATGTAAAGAAGGATTGACATAAAAATGAACTCAAAAATTATTAGAATTTTTCTATTTCACATAAATTCAGCCAACAACAGATCTAAGAATTAGATTTTAGTAATAGTGTGTTGTTGTGGACGCGTTTATTGCAAAAATTAACATTTTTATGAATAGGAAAATATAAATATCTGAATAAATGAAGTCTCCACCCCCCCCCCCTCATGATTCATTCACTTTTCATTCATCACTGTTGTTAGATTTATCCCCCAAATAATTTCATTCACCCTTGGGTGAAACGTTTACCAGTCTGAGAAACCTGCCTTGTATTAATAATTGAGGATCAAAGTTACTTTCCTTTTTAATGAGGTAAATTTATTCTTTATTTTTCTATTTGTCATAGTAACTTCAAGAAACAAGATCCATTGTTTATTAGGACTGATATCCAATGGTTTATGGCATTAAGTTATTTTATATCTAGTTATTCCATATATATATATATATATATATAATATATATATATATATATTATGACATCCAAATACATGTTTGGATTGTTCTTGGCTCAGGCAGCTTGAACACTTACCGTCTAATATGAAGAAAATCATGAAATCCCGAAGAGCCATAAATATGGTTTTAAACTTGTGTTCATATCCATCAGATTTACAAAAAGATGTTGATTTCATTGGTTGCTAAATGAGTTTCATTGTAGCTCAACTGAAACTGGTATCTTCCCATTAGTTATAAAAGAAGAGAAAAAAATGTGACATTAAATTATGTATAGACTACCTAGTAGGAGTAGGTGTCACAGTATTATTCAATGAGACCCTCTCCCAGGAGTGAATGAAATTTTGTGTTTTTGAGAAACACTAGCCTATATCATGATTGTTTATTTTTTGTTCAGAGCCAAAGTTTTTCTATGTAAATAATATTTGCTCCAGTTAATCTTGTTTGAGGAAATTTGTTCTTTGTATTTTAGAGGTTAAAAATCATTTTGACTTTTTGAAAGTTTCATATACTTGTAAAATTTATACTATCATGGTTATTCATGCAATGTAACTATATATATATATATATATATATATATATATATATATATATATATATATATATATATATATATATATTTCATTCATACTCTTTGATCAAAAAAGTGATCTAAAAAGACTGATTTTTTTTTTTCTTCTCTTTCTTTCATTTAGAATCTGTGAATGAGAATTGTCCCTTACCAACTGCTGATCAAGTGAAACTTTTAGAAGAATATGTTTCTACCCGGACCTATAACTTGACGATTCTTCAGCCAAAGATTTATCTTATGGCGGCTGAACATCCACAGAGAAATATCAGGAAGAAACATCACACTTCCAGAACTGACAGAGTAAGTAGTTTGGGCTTTTTACTATTATTTCTTTTGTGTCTTGATACAGTGATTCCCAAACTTTTTTGAATCATGGCACCCTTGGCATATAACTATTTTTTTCATGGTATTCTAAGTCAGAAAAAATACTGAACATTTGCATTTACATTGGTCAAAAATAATGAGTTATGTCATTTCAATGAAGCCATGGTGAATCTACAAATATTTACGTACAACTACTGTGTACCAAGAATGTTTGACACATTTTTAGAACAATCCAAAATGTAAACCTGGTCTATTGACTGAATTCAACTCTTGAAGGATAGTGATTGGTGATGTGTCGGTTAGATGTCGCTTCCTATCATTCTGACTGTATAAATCAGTGCATTCAGTTTCAATTGCCTGGAATTGATTCATTAATATTTTTGAATATTCTATGGTGCCCCTGGGAGCTAACTGTAATGTCCATGGTGTGTGTGTGGGGGGTCACTTTGCACACTTTGGAAATCAGTGCCTTAATGTATTCAACTCTCAAAAAGAAATTAAACTGCAACAAGATGAAATGGATTAGTGTTGTGTATCTCAACTGGTAGCTACTTCCCAGCTGGAAAAAAATTAAGTAAGTATCAATGTCTGTAGCTCCATAATAAATCTCTTTAAATGTGTATATTCCTACGTATGGTACATTAAATTAAGCGAGGAGGGATTTACATTTCTGAATTCATTATGAAAAGTATTTGAAAAACAGCGCAATAGCAGATCAGCTCTTAACTGGGTTGCGCCAAGTGGAATATTACTGTATTTGAACTTGAAAATGTTACAGCAATTTGTCTTTAATGTTTTAGAATAAAAATATTTGATTTTTTTCTGTTTGAATTCTCTTGAAGAGCTCTACAAAAAGATCAACTGATTCAACAAGTCCGCAATATATCCTGCCTGCAGTCCTTCTGTCTGCCGTCCGATTTGATGTCCAGTACAGTCAAGCCATGTACCCGCAACATGTGGTCCAATTGGTCAGTAAGCTGGCTGGGCCTTCCAGCCAAATGATGCATCATTGTTACACACATATGCAGGTCAAGGTGAGTAGTCAACTGCTTCTTTAATTCAGTTGTCACTTTTTTTTTTTACAGGTCAGTAAGAAAAAAAAATCATCATAATCAGCATGTAAAGTTCATTATTATCATTATTATCAATCAAGGTGAGATCACCTATGAGATGGTCCGAAATTAGTATGAAGTCACTCATCAGTACATCCAGTTATGAGTGAAGCACAAGTACAAATCAAGTATAACATTGACATCTGTAACTTTATGACTAAATCAATATTGAGAGCAAGTGACAAAGTCAACAAGTCAGTGTACCAAAATCTAACAGACCGGAGTACAACGAGAGACACTGTGTTATCGTCTGAAGTATTGGCTATATCCTGACCTGGAATAAAGACAAGTCTTGGTATAAATCAGGTGTAACATATTCAGAACATCTGATAAATAAAAGCCTAATTTGACTATAAGGATCTAACTCAAGCTCTTGAGAAGTATAAAATCAACAGCTGGCAATGGGATATAACAACCGGATACATATAGGTAGACATATGAATACTGCATGGGCAAATCCAGGATTTTTTAGTGGGGAGGGGGGGGGGTTGATTTCCTGCTTTTTTTTCTTTATCTTTAATCAAACAATGGATGTGATAAATTTTCTTTATTTTTAAAAGTTAATCTATAATTACTTAGAATTATCATTTTTTAATTTTTTTTATTTATAAACTTTCCTCATCTAAAATGAAATTAAAAATATGTCAGTAATCTTTCGAAATTTCGATTGGTGGAAAAAAACTAGTTTCTATTGATTCTCTAGTTTGCCCGGTAATTAAGGTTCAGATCGTTATGAGAATTTCATTGTGGGAGTTGGATTGGGTACTTTTAATATGTCCTTTTTATAGCTTGTCGATTTGGTCAGTTTTAACTCGAGGGTCTCATTGTGTCTGGATGGGGTATTTGTAACTGTATCGTAGGGTTGCCAAATTTGACCTGAAGAAGATAATCTGAGTTTTATCACTAAGACATTCCCAAAAGAGACATTGGAATATTGTTGAATAGGCTTGTATTGAATTTTTGCCCCCAGACCTGCTCAATTTCCAAATCCAATGTTATTCCAATGTCTGCGCTAAGTAAGTCTCTGAAATAAAGCTTGGATTATCTCCCTTCCTTTCATTCCGTGTTGCATCCTCCCCTTTGCTTGTTTCAAACTGCATGTTTTGCTGTGTGTTGCCAGACAAATCTGAAAGAAAATATTAAAGATTACTGGATGCAACATACACTTGACAAAAGCTGGAGAACGCACCGGCATAACAACATAAACAACAACAAAGATAAGGTTGATGGTTCAAATAACTCAAGAAAAAAATGAATGATAAAACTTCACCTAAGAACCACAGACAAAAATATTCCATTCTATCTATCTGCCTTAATGTATATACAGGCTGCTTCCGATTTTTAGGCTAGTTTGATTTACACAGATTTACAATAATTTGCCCCAAATATTTTCCTTTTTGGTAATTCAGGAATTATTTTATCAAGTTATTAAACCGTGAACCAACGTAGGTTTCGTCAGTTTTCAAGTCTCTCTGGTTGGCTGGCTATGTATGTATCACACGTACAGGTTGCATCGATCGAGATAGAGGGCTGAAAATTTAGATATTTACTCAGTTATGTCTACAAGAATTGTTTTGAAGAAAGAAAAATTCTATCCCTAAATAGGTGGAGAGGTCAGTTTGCAATGTAAGTTTATGCTAAATTGGTCACTTAGTTTGTATTTGGTGGCATTCATGTTTGTTTTTTGAAAATTCATACTTCTTGGTGATTATTGCCTAACAAAAGGCAAGAGTAAAAGTAACTTATTCATTGATCACCCCTTCTACCAATGTTTTAATAGATTACTTCCAACATAGTATGCTTCCAAAAGATGTTGATCACGTGGCAGTTTATTTAAAGTAAATAACTAGACTTGTTATTTATTCATTTTATGTAACAAGACAAATTAATATTGTATTTATTAGTAAAGACTTATGTTAACCTGCTTATATGGATTTTATTTTGCACTGATTTTGTTCATGCCTCCTCCTCTCAGAACCCATCCTTGGCATAAAATCATGACAGCTTGTAAAATGTTGGAGTTTTTATATGGATTTTTTTCTATTTTTCTTTTTCTTGTTGTAGTTGTATAGCTTTTCTGCTGGATTACTTCACATTGAACCTGCAGGCACATGTTCCCATCCAGTGACCATTGTCCCCCCTTGCAGTGGAGCTCTCTACAAAAGGACTTTACTTTTTCCTATTTATTGGTAAGAATCTTGAGAGACTGTGCTTTCTCTTCTACTTAAGTCTTCTTTTGCTGATCAATTTGGGCATCTGACCATTTAACTCTTTAATTCATGGACTGTTTGTAACCACTTGTAATTGAAAGTGGAACTCTTCAATGAATAGAATTAAGAATAATGGAACTCTTCTGAGAATTGAAAAAAAAATCACCTAATGGTCAAAGGGTTATAATTCCAATCAGGAGTTATTTCCCTTCATAAATTTTACAAATGTGAGAATTTAACACCACTACTTGCATTTATAAGACTATAAATGTACAAATTCAAAAGTAAAACCAAAAATTAGAGAAACAAAATAAAATTTTGGTCAAATCAACGTATAATTAGGTTTTTCTTTTCTACTATTAATATTATTTTGAAAAAATAAATATACAGATTCATAAGTAAAACTCAATTGTCAGTTCAACATAACATCTGTTGGCTAATGAATAATGAAAAAAAAGATTTTTGACAGGTTTTCGATGTTGAGTCCTCAAAATATTTTGATATGGTTCCATTACCTATCAGCAGCAGTTTTGGTTACATATACCTACCTTTGCTTTATTAAAGAAGCACAAGTTCTAAATTTTCAACTGTAGTATTTGATTATCCTCATTTCATTTGATGGAATCTTCATGTTTTCTCTTCTGAAATTTTGCAGGAAAAATCCCTATCTATCATCAACAGAATACATGTTTGAGATTCCTCAGTTGAGTATCAACCTGAAAAAAGCCCATATTCTTTTTGGATTTCACATTTGGAAGTCTTGGCTTGAGAAAAAGCCTCGACCAGTTGCTGCTTTTGATGACACTTTATTGGATGACATCTCATCTGACAAAGGTATGATTTTCTTTCTCTTATTTAAAATTATAATAGAAATCAATAATATGAAGGCATTTCTCCGTCTATTAAATATTGAATTCAATTCATTTATTTATCTATTAAATAGAAATGCCTGTATAGGCATCTCAATATACAAAATATATTAAGAATAGATATCAATATTTTATATATATATATATATATAATCTCTATCGTTTGAGTATGTTAGTAGAAAATCAACTCTAAGAAGTTTTTCTGTTTAATTAGTATTCTTGAAGATCATATCATATTATAAGGTAAATGTATCATTTAGCTTGGACAATGTGAATAAAATGAACAATCAAAGAAAATGGGGCTGCTACAGGAACGTTTATATATATATAGAGAGAGAGAGAAGAAAGGAAAAAACAACTTAACCTCACCGAAACCAAAAAATACAACAAACTTAGACTCAACACCACACACAGATCTGAGAATCCACAGAACATGAGAGCAGTTAAGAAACAACCCAACAAAAGAGCCATCAGGCCTCTGCTATCCACTCCCAACCTACCACCTACATACCCAACAAAAACCAATCCCCCTACCAAATACAGATTTAACACTAGACACACAGACACAGGCTATCCAACAAGAATCACTAATACTGACAAAAACAACATCCATACCCACACGAACAACAACTATAGAAATAGATACACGCATATGAACAAACAAAACAAAAACACCTACACTGGCACTAACAGTACTAATACCTATAACAGACACACACATATGAACAAACATAACATGAATACTCACACAAATACTAATATTACTGACACCAATAATGTGAACAGACACAGCAATATGAACAAACACAACCACAAAAACCAGCACACAGATAATAGGAACAAGAAAACTAGACTCCATAAGGGCCTCAGACCTACTACTCTTCATACTCTGCAAAAGGAAAGCCCTAGGAGAAGCATCCTTCCTCAACCCATCAGATTGGCCCATCAAAAGCACCCTGAAGACCCAGGCAAACATCCTGACCAGCAGGTAACCCCTACATCAACCCATACACACTCCACCAACAAATGAGGAAACCCCCCTACCACTAAATATGGAAGGGGGGTTAGAAAACCTGATTCCAACACTAGTAAGCAGTTTAGAAAACTTACTAAAAAACTACTACACATCATCAGAATTAAGGAAGACCCAGAAGGGAAAGTAATGAGCCTGAGTAAATTTCGATTTACTAGGGACACATTCAAATTCCTTAACAAGGGCCTTAATTTCTGCCCCCGACCCCCACACTTTAACAATCACACCCTCAACAAAGATCTCTATCACTTCTTCAGAAGGATCAAACTTAGAGCCCACTTTGGAAAAACAGGCCATGATAGCGACATCCTTGATAAGCTTAAAGACCCCAACAAATCCTTTATCCCAAAAAACATGGATACTACCATTCAAACTTTTGAGCTAGCCATCAGAGAAGACATAAAAACCTACATCAACAATAACACACAACAATCCCTACCACATGATAACCTTACAACTAAAGAGTGAAAGGCCCTTAATAAACTAAAAAACAATACCAACTTGATCATCACAAGAGTAGATAAGGGTGGATCCATAGTCATCTGGGGTTTAGATGAATACCTCACAGAAGCAAACTCACAATTAAGCAACACAGAATTTTACAAAGAACTCCCCAAAGACCCCTTTAACGAATACACAAACACAATAACCCAATCCCTAACAGAATTACACAATAGCAACATGATAGATAAAAGGACACAAAATATACTGAAACCCACTTCCACAAAACCCGCTAGGTTCTACCTACTCCCCCAAATCCACAAACCAAATAACCCAGGTAGACCAGTCATCTCCTCCACGAACTGCCACACTACCAAACTATCCAAATTTGTAGATCACTACATCCAACCCTTAGCAACACAAATTAAATCATACATACGTGACACCACAGACCTAAACAAAATCAAATACATTACAGCAATCCCAAACAAAGCACTTCTAGTCAGTATGGATGTTAAATCTCGATACTCCAACATCAAATACGATGAAGGTATCCTAGCACTTACAGAAGCCCTAAACAATAGAACTACTAAAAAACCCAGCACAATAACAATTACCACTCTTATGCACCACATTCTAACTCTAAATAGCTTCAACTTCAATAATAGACACTTCCTGCAGGTGAAAGGTTGTGCCATGGGCACAGTAGCGGCCCCATCCTATGCTAATATCTTCATGGGTAAATTTGAAGAAACCTACATTTACCCAGAGATATATAATGACTGCATCTTTTATGGTAGATACATAGACGACATTTTTTTCATATATACAGGCGAAAAAACCAAACTAGATAATTTCTTTATACATCTAAACTCGGCACATGACTCTATTAAGTTCGACTACACGACATCCACTGACTCCATAGCCTTCTTAGAAACCCGCATATATATAGATGACAACAGAAACCTCCAAACTACCCTCTACACTAAACCCACGGACACCCACAATTACCTCCACTCCAAATCAGCCCATCCCCAACACTTAAAAAGAAGCCTACCATTTTCACAAGCTCTTAGAATTAAAAGAATCTGCTCTACTAATAGTGAACTTAACAGACACAAACATAACCTAATACAATACTTCACCCAACGAGGTTATCCGCTAGATGACACTAAAAACCAAATAAAAAAAGCGACTGGAATACCCAGAGATGAAACCCTTATACTGTCCCACAATAACAAACCTAACCGCATACCCCTTATAACAACCTTCAACAACACACTCCCACCCTTAGCACACATCATCAATAATGGATGGAACATTCTCACGATCAAAACAGATCTAAGAGAAACACTCACAGACCCATGTGTCATCTACTACCGCAGACCCAAAAATATCAGAGACATGATTAGTAGCAATAATATCGCTAACAACAAAGTCGTACACAAAAATACACCAAGAACAATTAAATTCTGCACACCTTGTAACATAAGAAACAGTCTATGTTGCAACCACCTCAAGTACACCAACAAATTCACAAGCACTACCACAAAAGAGAGTTACCACATATATCACAATAGCAACTGCCGCAGTAAGAACATTATATACCTTCTAGAGTGCAATAGATGTAAGTTACAGTACATTGGCAAGTCCGAGTGGCAATTTAATATTAGACTCAACAATTATAGACATAGGATCAAGTCAAAAAATAATCGTAGCCCACTTCCCATAGAACTACACTTTCGCACACCTGACCACAATTTTGCCACTGACGCTAGCTTCACCATCATAGAAAAAATAGAAAAAACTACTCCAATTGACATAACTAAAGTTCTAGAGAAACACGAAGACATGTGGATCAACAAACTTAAAACCCTATATCCTAATGGATTAAATACTAAACTGAACAACCCTCACCACACAGAACCCTAATACACAAAACTCCAACCATTAATATCCTCACACCCACATCTAAGACACATTCAATAATGGAAGCTTCAAAGTCACCCAGACCCATAGGAAAAACTTCACCTTAGCCTGTTATAACCCCTGTCCAAATCATAGCCAAAACATTTTCAATAACTTTTAAGGTTGATACCTATGTAGCTCCTTCACCTCACCACCTCTCTTTCTACACTACCCCAAACATACCAAAAAATCTAACTCCACATCACTCCCCCCTACCTTGACACACTCTGCCCTCCCCAAGACCAACTGCTGCTGCTTTACCAAAGACCGGATACCTGCTGGACATTCTTCCATTCAGTAGGAGGCCTCCAGCAGCCCTGACAGCAAAACTCACCCACAATGCATAGCTCCTGGCAGTGGACTCTGGTTCCACATGGTACATTTTAATACACACTCACACAGCACACACCACTGATGATGGGAAGAATCCCGAAACATGTATGGACTATTTACATATAAGGATTAATAAACCTTACTACCAAACACTTCACTCCCGAGTCTGTCTCACTCTCTACAGTACACATTATATATATATATATATATATATATATATATATATATATATATATATATACAATATGATTAAAAAAATGTGTACACTCCCCCAGTTCCTTCTTCTAAGTGTGTGATCTATAGATATTTGCCTTGCTTTTCCTGCAAAACCCATTTTCATATATATCTACATATATATGTATATAAGTGATAAGTGTCATACCATCTGTCTATTTGTCTGCCATGCTAAAGAAACCACCTAAACATGGTTAAAAGCTTCTAGAGGGAAAGTTCTATTTACTATGTAATTATAATACTAAACTGAACCCTTACTTTCCATTCAATATACTTATCTTATACGTTCATGTATAATTCTTTGAGGGATCAAAAATGAACAGAACTTTTCTGCCCCTTTCAAGGGTTCAAAAATGAAAGGAAATTTTTTTCCCCATCTAGGTAAAGTGAAAGGGGACTTCTTCCTTCCTTTCAGGAGTTGAAAATGAAGGTAATTTTTCCCCTTCTCTAATGGCCAAAAGTGAAGGTAATTTTTTTTCACCTCTGAAGGGTCAAAAGAAAAAGGAAACTTTTCCCGTATAAGTGATCAAAACTGAAGGGACTTTATATTATTTTATTTCCTTAAATTTTTTACTCTAAATAGAAATGGTTACTTCAGCTAGTATTCTAAGAAGAGGGCCAGGATGTGACTAAACAGAGTGCACATATTGAGTTAATATATAAGTAGATGATTTCTATGGGTATAATGCATGATATATATATATCAATTGATGGGTTTTTAATATTTTTTCATACCCAGACTACTGATGTATTTTTTCCTATAATAAAATTTGACAGACCACTGACCAAGTTTTTTTTCATAGCAATTTGATAGTCTACTGAACTAGATTTTCTGCCTACCAAAATTATAAAGATTACTGACATATTCTCAGTTTCATATGAAAATTTGACTAACCTCTGACTTAGTTTTCCAAAGCAATATTTGAGCTACTACTCACCTGTTTTTTCATAATTTGACAGACTACTGACCTATTTTTACCTACCAAAATTTGACAGATTGTTTGATTGACTAACCTTGTTGTTTTCCTACCAAAATTTGATTGACTGACCTAGTTGTTTTCCTACCAATATTCAATAGACTACCAATATTTTTCCCCATACCAAAATTTGATTGATTATTTTCTCCCATTCCAAAATTTGACTGACTATTTTTTCCCATACCAAAAATTTGACTTACTGATATTCAAAAGATCTTCTTTTATTCCATGCCGAAATTTGAGAGGCTACCTAGTTTTTTCTTTTTAGATATCTGCTATGGAATACTTTGATGCTATTCACTTTTTTGTTTTGTTTTAGGAGGTGAATCAACTGAATCTTTCCCTCTCTTTGAATTGACATTGAATAATGTTGAAATGAGAGGTTGTTTTACACCTTCTGCTGTTGCTTTCACGGGAACCTTATCCAGTATTCAGGCCGTCTTGTATATCAATAGTAAGTAATTGTATATAACCTTTTTTTTTTTCAAAGTTATTTTATTGCATTCCATTTCTTTTCTTAAGTCACATCCCACATAATGGAACTCCTAACCATCCCAGTAAGAAGTTTTAGGGAGACAATAACCCACAAGATGTGGACTTTAGGTCTTTATCTTGAACTATGATGAAAAGATCCTCATTTTTGCATCAGTGTCATCATTCTTAAAACTGAAAAATTAAATCCTTGCAGTTTTTTTTCCCCCAAAAATATATTAACCAAATTCAAAATCTTTTTTATGAGTATTTTTCTTTAATTCCAGAAAGCGGCAAGGACCAAGTCATTCCAATTCTGTCTGGGCCATCATCTACCACTGCTGTGACATCGTCTACATTTTTCATTTCTAATTCATCATCATCATCATCATCATCATTACCTCCAGCCCAATCAGGAGATTTTGTTGTTTTCACCTTGCAGCTTCCAAACAAGACAGACACACCCGAAGGTAAGTATTTTCTTTTAGATTTGTTTAATGTTTTCTCATCACAAAAGTGTTCATTTTGAGGATTGAACCAGGGATGCTACCATTTGTTGCTTTAAATGATCATGTATCTCAAATAACTAATACAGCAGCTCAAATAACAGGTATAAGATCCATATTTCTTTTACTTAGACCCCAAATTCTTCAAGATACCATACACAACATATATCAGACCACATTAAGAATGTGTAGTTGAAGTGTGGGATCAACACCATAAAAAAGATATCATAGTGCTAAAAACATGAAGAAGGACAACAAAAATGGTCCCAGAACTTGAAAACCTCCCGCATGAAGACAAACTTCAAAAATTAAAACTAACTACACTAGAAGAAAGAAGAATAAGAGGAGATGCGAAAGAAGCATTCAAAATAATAAAAGGCGTTGATAACATCCCAACAAAAAGATTTTAGTCTATTCTATCTTGTTAAAACTCATCAATGATATATATCTTAAAATGATTCCTGGCACAATCTCTATTTTATATTATTTTGACCCTGTTTTGTTTAGTGCTACATTTTTTCAGGAAGGTATCACTGTACTGGTAAAAAATAGATCATAACTTGATTTTACTGTTGCGAAGAAAGTTACTGCTTTCCCTCCCTCTGACTGCTGGAATTCTAGTGCTATAGTATTTTATTATTGGAAATACTAATAATAATCATTCAAAAGTAAACCTTATTCTTATGTAGAGCATCTGCTGTATATAGGCATTAATTGGTCTAAACAAACATTACTGATTCATTATAGGTAACAGATGGTAAACTAGTGCCTCAAAGTTTGTCTCAATAGGAATATAGTGAACAAATAGTAACAGCTGTGAGGTTCCCCACTGGATACTGAGTAGAACATATCAGTTGACACAAACTTAGAATTTCAATATTTCTGTAGAAGCTATTTTGAGTCCTTGTTGTAACCAAGAGTAGGCAAGACGCTCTTATCAAATGCATTGGCCTCAAAACTGCCCTGTATCTTGGAACCCATTAAAGATAAAAGTATGCAGTTTCTATCAAGCAATATTGTGTTTTAAAGATTCATTTAGATTCTAAAAACTGGCCTGGTCCCTTCGTTGTGCTTTTCGACGCTTCATAATTCAGAAGCTTATCAAAATAAAAACATGGATTCAAGTATGCAACAAGTGTGGTGGTTTCTAGTAATTGGGGAATCATGGTGTTTTATCTGAATCAAGTCATTTTTGATAATATTTGCTAATATGGATGTAAAATACAGTAGCCAGGACCAGCACACTGACAATGTCATTTTATCTTTATCTCAATATCTTCACTATCTCATTTTTAGTATATCTTAAGAATGGATAAAGATTTTTCGAATGTGTTTTTGCTAAATGATAGAGCATCAAAAAATAAGTAAAGATTTTTGTGAAAATTTACCAAGCCCTAAAAGATGATTCTTGAAAGTGAAAGATTCTGGTTTACGTTCATTGTGTAAGTGAGGGGGCATTATATCCTCACTTCTAGTGTGGATATCCCCATCTGCTTTGTATATTACATCGTTCTCATTGAATGTGTTGCAGTGTTAGGTACACACAGCAATAGTTAGCAAGATCTACTTCTGGCTTGCTAGGCCTGTCTAAGCTCTCCTCTACTTATGGTGCCTGGTATTCCCCAATAGTCACCCATCTAGGTGCTGACCAGATTCAGCTGTGCTCAACTTTGGTGATCTTATGAGAACTGTTGTCTCCAATGTATTTAGGCTGTAACCCCTTAGTCATGGGAAGAGGTTCCTCAATCTGAGTGCTTATTAGGGAGGCATTGAGTGTCAATTTTAAAGTCATTGGTTTTACTCAGCAGTGGATTGAACCACAGCCTACTGTATCGGGAGTGAGCACTCTACCACTGGGCCAGGGTGATTGGTTTTAACTTATTGTACTTGTCTTAATATAAATTTGCTCTTGGTCTGTTATACCAGATCTAGAATGAATTAGAAATTGAAACCATTGCAAAATTATTCAGGGTTAGGTTTCTTATACTTATTTACTAGTTTTGGTCTGATCTGTGTGTGAGTTCATGCCTTCCTCTATGCTTCATTTTGAATTGTTACTAGTTCAGTGATGTAATGCCCCAATCTTTGAAGAAAAAAATTAGCCAGAAAACTGATTAACAACGATTCCTGTTAATTGAATCACTGTAGCCCTGCAAAAGGCCCGACAACCCAGCCAAGTGGTTTTCAGATTCTTCCCTCTTTGAGTATACATGTGCATGTGCATATGTATATCTCCACGCACTCTTGGTCACATTGTTGGGTGCTACAACCTTGAAAATTTGCATGAGTATACCACTAGGCATCATCAGAAATGTTTTTTGTTTTCTTTCAGAAAAAGTGCTCTTTGTGGTCTCTTTGTGCTGGTATTTTTTTAAAAGATAATTTTGAAATTAGGTTTTTTTTTTTTTCATAAGATACTTAGTTCTAGTGCATGTGCAAGCTACGGTGCCCTTTTACAAGATACGGATTTCTATGAGTTATTCCGGATGATATTGTAGCCCCCATTTATAAAATAAGAAGTCAACTATGAGTGCCAAACAAGTTCAGCAATGAACAAAGATGTTATTTACATCACAAAATCAAAGAAGTGTGTAGAACATCATATATATCTTAATTGAGTGAAAATTGAAGAATTCAATAATAATAGTAACTTAAAAAGTAAGTTTTTTTTGTTGTTTTTTTTTAATGAAATTCCACTTTATTCACAGTTTTCTGGATAGGTGGGAATTTATATAGACAAAAATGTTTGAGTCCACCTCCCATCTGTATTTTATCACAAACCACTCTATATCAATACAGATATATGTATGTATTGTATGTATCTCATGAAGATTGATGTATGTGTTGATCTACTCACTACTTATAGCCTGATCTAGAACTATCTATTGGAGGAACGCTTTCCTTTCTACTGGATGAATTATAGGTGACTGGAAAAAATTTATGGAAAAATATCATGATGTTTGCTAGGAAAAATAAGGAATATTTTGATATTTGATTCATTATAATGTTTTGATTGAGTGAATATTACTTATTCTATTACTATAAGTTAGATGAATAGAATATTACTTATTTTACTAAAAAAATTTCCTCTAATTTTTTCATAGCCTAAAACCAAAATTATGACTTTTTCGTATGACTTCTTTCCAAGTGTATATTGTGACTTTTTTCTATTACTTCGTTTTACTATAACTGAATTATAAATCTGAGGCAGGCTGAAGAATGCATTTGCCAAAAGAGTGGTACAATCAAAAAGGATGAGGACAAAATGTCGATTAATGACATTCTTAAAATTTCAGACAATGTTAGGAGGACTGAAGAATCTATCTGCTGAAATGTTGTGATAAAACCATTAAAGATGAGGATGTTAGTCTGAACCACTGATCAATTAATGATGTCTCTTCTTAGATTATAATTATTCTTGTATTTTTCTGTTTCCAGCTCCTGCCCTTTTGCAAATGAATGTATCGGGGCTTGCTGTACTGCTTGACCCAGCCATCTATGCATGGCTCTCGTATATGCCTCGTAAGAAAGTGAACCCCAAACTCAGACAGCAGCAGCAGCAGCAACAACAAGTGGAGAAAATCCCTATTGATCCCAACTTAGCCCATGTTGCATCTCCTTTGCAGGGAAACCTTTCTCAAGGTAGGACAGGCATTCCCCGGTTTTTCAAAAGTTCCCTTCACACCACTTTGCTTTTACAAAAGATTTATCTTAGTATGACTTTCCATTACTATCTGAAATTGTATAAAGTCAAGAAGCAATTACCATTAATTTATGTGAGAAAAATCTTTGAGTGTTAGCAAACTCAAAATGTAACCGCCTTCTGTGGCTTTCTGTCTCAATGTCAAAGGTTGAGGCTTGTCATCTGCTGTTGTTGATGTAGAATGCTTGGAATATGACAGTATGTTTGACTTATTAGCTTGATGCATTTTTTTTTGTCAGGGAACTCTCAAAAATTTCCTCACATAAAGTAATGATAATTGCTTTTTCATTTCAGCCATTCCAACTTACAAAATATTTCATAGGAACGCTCTATTTTTAGAGAGCGGTTGTGGGAAAACCTGCATTTAAAAAAAAATTAGATGTTCATGAAACCATTTCTTTTTCTCTAAAGCTCACTGCTTGATACTTTCTTTCTTTCTTTTTAAAAAATCATATTTCTTTTTAAATCCAATATAAGCACTTATACCTGTTCATTGCTCTCAAAGGAAATTATATCAGAAAAACACTTCTACATTCAAGAATTGTCTTTTAAGTTATATGAAATATAGTTATGCCTCTATAGTAGAAATATTATTGATTCAAGTTTCTTGAATCAAACAAATTTTCTATTCACCTAAATGTTTAACTTTTTTTCAATATAATGTATTTCCATGCTGGTGAGACACACATTTTTTCCTGGGAAAATATATCATAATGGGTCCAAAATGTGATAATTAGCTCTGACAGAAAGCAAAATCATATTGTCGAATATGGTTAGCTATTTAATCATCAAATATTTTCAAAAAAATACCTTCATAATTGTAGGGTGTTTTTCACCACTTGTAGCATCTTACCTGCTGGGAAATATGGTAATTAGAATATCCATTTCTGTAATAGACTACACTCGAAAGTATTTCCCGAATTATGATTCTTACATTTTTCCTCAAAACTTGCATTCTTCAGGGAAATAGAGGCTCCCATATAGTGTCAATATCTCTAGTAGGCATACTGATTAGATCAGTGGTTTCACAACGTTGAAAACTCAAGGACCCCTTCTATAAAAGAAATATTCTGGCATTTAGTTTTTAGACTTCAGATAATTAACTACAATAATAAGCAACTTTTGCCGCTTTTTAAATCATTTTTATCTTGAATGGATTACATTTGGATTATATATGATACAGGTTTGTGAACAATAATTGTTTTTTGATTGCTGTGTGACTGATGGTGTTGTTTCTCTGCCACAAGATTCGCCGTGCCAGGTTCAATATTTGACATCTTAATTCTCAAGTTGTCTCCAACTTTCAGTTAGTTTCGTTGTCTATTTTTTCTATATATAGCAACATGGATAAAGCCCGCTGACAAAGGTAAGTTGTTCAAAAAAAAGGAGTGATTTCTGAAGGGCTTTTTCTCATAATTCTGGATAAATATTTCTGACTGATAATCAAAAATCAGGAAGAGTGTTTTGTTGGAAAGCATTTTTCAAGTAGCTATCACACAACAGTTCTTTATCTTCAATATTAACTCTTAGTTTCATACCAGAAATTTTATTTGTTGAATTTCTCTATTAGAAAT
The DNA here is from genome assembly GCA_963457665.1 of Thysanoteuthis rhombus. NCBI lineage: Eukaryota > Metazoa > Mollusca > Cephalopoda > Oegopsida > Thysanoteuthidae > Thysanoteuthis > Thysanoteuthis major. The sequence goes on from OY735215.1 coordinate 56,713,533, forward strand.
AAGGGGAGTGACTACAAATCAAAGTTATCTCCTTCTCAATTTTAGATAAATTTTTTATTCCATCTGACATAATAAATATAACAAGCCTTGTTTCTGCTACAGAAGAGCTCCACTGTCAGTTAGGAGCAGTTCTTGGTATTTTTATGAGTTATAAAAATCTACAGTCATTACCTGCACACTTGAATTTGATGAAACAACTAATGAACTTCAGTTGGTAGATGTAGTTGTTTATGATGGCTTCCCATTTCATCACTGGAAACTTGAAAAATTTGACTACTTTAGTGGGCGAGCCTTAATAAAATTTATCATAGATATGGCTTTGTCAAATGTTATTTTTAAATCTGTTGCCTTTTTCCTGGCAGCAGTTGATCCCCAATGGATGCAACAGTGTGTCCGGGTTGCTTATTTCTTAATCAAGCACATCCTCCCGCTGACTGCTTTCATCAAGTCATAGTGAAAAATACAAATTCTTATGCATTTTATCAGTTGATTCATGATATAGTTAAACCTCTTTGCAATTCGATATCTAGTGTAAAAAGATGGAATTACTGATTACCTGTCAAAATTCTCATGTTGCGGTAACAGTTTTTCCCCTGTTTGTTTGTTGGGCATTGGGTGTCAATTCTTTTTGTTGGTCACTGGATTTGTTGAAAGTTCGATTACATATACAGAATTACGTGGCCAGTACAAGAGTTTCACACACCCTAAGTGAGACTTGGAATTTGTGCTTTTGCTTGTATTTTTCAATTTAGAATGTGCCCTTAGTACCTTAGCTACTGCCTAGGTTCGCGTAATGGACAGGCTGGACCTGCAAAAATATAATCACATCAATAAAAGGAATCACAATTAAACATCTCTTTAAAAAAGAGGTATCAGTTTTTATTCTTGAATAGGTGAAAATTATTTGTTGTTTATTTGGAGGGTCTTTTGGCTGGAGGGCATAAGATTACTACTAGAAATACTTTGCTGTCTTTAATGACGCATGACCATGGGTCAAGTAAGGAATTACTTGCCCTCTCATCACCATTTGTCAACACTCTCTGTTCAAGATGTAACTCTTGAATTCGCATAAGAAAATTTAAAGGTCAATATCGAGGGTAATAACTACTGATCAAAGTAAACTTCCCTTTCAACTCTTGATAAATTTTTTAATTTACTTCTTATTCTGTATGTTCTAATAGTTTTGACAAACTTTATTTCTGCCGCTGAAGAGTCTTATTTAGAAGCAGTCTCAAGCAGTTTATGACATTAAGAGTTAATTTCTCTTTCATCTCTTTTTCTGTCTATATCAGAGACTCTCTTTCTTTCATTTCCTATCCATTCTTTTGACTCTTCTGATTTTTATTTGCAAGTGCTTTTACTCTTTGTTTTCTTGAACAAATGTTTCTCTCTCTTTCTGACTGATTCTATACGTGTCTGTTATTTCGTTTGTGTCATTGGTATTTCTTTGCTATTTTTCTTTCTCTTTCTTCTTCTTCTTCTTCTTCTTCTTCTTCTTCACTGCTTTGATTCCTAGTGAATTTATCTTCATATTGTTTGAATGGGAAGATGGCTTGTTTTTTTCTAAATGCGGGTGTCAATTCTCTTTGTGCTTCTACCAGGATTTTTTCATTCCTGACTGTCTCGTGAAGAATACAATCTAGCATCTCCTAAATGGGGGCCCTATAAGGCCCCAGTTCATTTGTTCATGGATTTGCTCAACCGTCTTGGGCCCGACTGAAGACTGTCTGAAAAACTATACCGTATATGCTAGCTTATAAATCAACCCCAAAACTAAGGAGTCAATTCAAGTGTAGTTCATTATTCACTGGATAAGTTGACTATCAAGTTTATAAGGATCTTAACAGATTGATATGATCCACTAAGGTACATTCTTTATGCTTAAAAAGTCGACTTATTTGTCTGCATAAACAGTAATTTATTGGGGATAATTCTAAGAGTTCCTTTTTAGGGCCTTTCCAATGAGCTATTGAGCTATTGCTTCTAGTTGACGATGGTCCCAAATTCAATCCCATCCTTGGGTAGCATGACTCACGCTTGGAACATTGTGTATCTTGCCAAACCTAGTGGGATGCTAACTTTATCATATTTCATGTTTGACCCGTATGACCTACTCCTTAAGAATACGGATTACATGTGATGCATAACTAATTAGTTTGTCTTATCTATTATAATAAAATGAATAACTGATTCGTCTGTTCCCTCTATTAAAAAAAATTTCTTCCCATAGTCAGGCAAGTGATAAAATCTTTTATAGCAAATAAAATTTTACTGAGTGGCATAATTTTTTCTTGCATGTAGCCATGCAGCTTAGAGGAAACACTGCTGTGAAACCCTTAGTATTATTCAACTGTACCCTTGAGTTTCATGGACCTCAGTTTTTTGATTTGAGCAAAGCATGTGTGATGAATCATGAGCTTGACACGACTTTGTTTTCTATTATTTCAACTTGGTCCCATGGAGGTTGTGTACCTCTTTTCTATTCACACATAAAAGGCCATTGCAGCTATGATTTCATAGTTGCTCCATTGATTATAGCTTCCCAATATTTAGCAAAACTTTTTTTTTCTTGTCTTTGTCTTCTGTTACAACAGTATGGTATGTTGTACATGCAGTTTTTTGTCATGGTAAAGTTTTAACTGTAGTTAGGTTTCTGCAATGAGTGGACCAACTTTCTCTTTGTCCTGTTCCGTAATTAGTCATCAACCTTATATTTTGTTCAGACAATGGAATCCATTTGTTTTTTGTTTTTTTTTTTTTTTTTTTCTGCAAGGCCCACTTTGAACAAATGACAGAGTGCGATGTTCTATATCACCTGAGTTATGAATTCTCTACATTGAGTTACCAACAACAGTCTTGGCACTGTTACACCATGGCTTATATCATCATCATTGTTGGAAAATATGATCTCAGAGGTTTTTGATAAGAGATTCTGTACCATACCTCCCTAAGCAGTTGTAGCAGGGTTGTTACTGTATCCTTGACAGAGGCCTCCACACCCACCCAAACAAAGATAGATTGCATTGTATAAGTAAACAATAATTAGATTTACCAACAAAATGGTCAGAATCAAATAATTATCGAGAGCACAATTATCGTATTTCTCTCTATATAAAATGCATCAGTATATGACAGGAACCTATAAGTTGTCAAGGAATATTTAGGAAAAAAAACTAGAAACAAATAATGTGCTTCTGGTTTCTTGCTATTATTTTTTATTTGGTGTTTTTTTTATACTTCAACATTATTCTGATTTGTAATCAGAATTTTATCATTTATAATTGTATATATTTAATCCTGGCATCATTGAGGGACTAGAGTGTCAAACAGGGGTGTTTATGTGTATCAAACCCAACCATTGGATGGTCTAAGATGCAGGGTGATTATGGGAGGATTTTTTTTAATGAAAAAGTGCACCTTAAATGACCACAAGTACATAACATTATAAATGATTTTCTTATTATTGTCTTTCTCATTATTCATGTCTTTTGTCTTTATCTTTCTAGTGTCTATAGCTTCAAGCAGTTCAACTCGGCATCAAACAACAATGACTGGTCCAAGCCACTCAGTCACTCAGACTCAGTCTATGTCCCAACAGCCCAAAGATGCTGCGGCCACTGCTGATGACCCTAACACTGCTGGTCAAGATGGAAGAAGTGAAAACTTTTTTGGCAATACCCTGGCCCGATGGTTTCCTCTTTTACGCATCATGAAATTACAGGTAGAAAAGAACAACTAGACATCTTTATTCTTTTCAAAAAAATTTTTTTTTAATTCAAAAATTTTTTTTTTTTTTTTTTTAAATTAAAAAAATTAAAAAAAAGAATTGCTTGCTTTTCATTTTCAAGAATTTATAAAATTCTTGGTATATAGTTACTGGTCCAAATATACTAATAATACTACAATTAGATGTAGTTTGTTCACTGACTCTTCGACCACTAAAGGTTGAAATAGCTTTGAAATTTGTTGTCATACGTATTCCTATTTGGAGGATCTCTTTTAAGAGATCACTCTTGATAAATTCAGATTATGTTGTGGTTCCATCACTTGGCATGAATCATTTACTAAGACTTCTAGTGTTCCAAGAATTCTCTGGCCTATTGAACTCAATATTTTCTTTATTTTTTTTTCTTTTGTAGTAAATACAATACTCTGGTCTTTTTCAAGGTGTGTGCAAAAGTTCCCTGTGAAAAACCTGTTTTCAGCTGTGCATTCAGTCTCTAGTTTCCAAAAAAGGTGCTGGGAACTTTTACACACTGCTAATACAATCCATATGGAGAGAGAGAGAGGGGGGGATCTCTTTTTCTAGGTAGTGCAAACCAGAAAATGGTAGCAATCAAAATAAATAATGGTTAATGTGGTGATCAACTGATTCATAGCAACATGTTCAGTAAGTGTTTCCAGATTGATCAGACCAAACCATTCACAGCAACCCAAGTGAGGTAGGCGTTTCCATATTCTTCTTTTGTATGAATATTCTCAATTATTTCTGCGCTAAGTGGCTTGATTTATATATTTATTCACAAGACTAGCCTGTGTGGATTTCAACGTAGTCTGAATCAATGAATGGATTGAGATAAACATCATGGTAACAACAAAAGCAGCACAAGACAAAAAAGAATAAGTTCAGTAGTCAAAACAGTGATTGGAAAATTTGGTCATGGAAGATTCAGTCTCAAAATTCATGGACGTATTATTTTCAAAAGGGAAATTTTAGGCAAAATGGTATGGCCAGGATTGTTGGTAGTACTGTTGTTCAATAGTAATTTAAAATTAGAATTAGGTCCTAGAAAATTTAGTCTCAGAAAGTTAGGTCTTTTTAAAATAGACCGAATTTTGCTGACCAAATTCTCTGACCACCGCCAAAAGAACTCTTTTGATGATGACTCTTTTCAAAGTTACAGAAGGTAACTATGAAGATGCTGTTGAATAAATAAACTTTTGTCTTATATTCTAGGTTGAAGTCCAGCCTTGGGTAGTGTTCTTATCCTTGAAAAGCCTGCAGCAGACTGAACCCAAGATGGATGTGCCTTCTAATTTACGAGAATTGTTTAGTGCTGGCCTCTCCAGTGACATTCTAGTACTCTGCCTTCCTCATATCATTGTGCACAGTGCGGGAATACGGTCATCGCCTATTATACAAGACATTCCAGTTAGGAATCTCGAAGGATCACTTGTTGGTAAAGGAATCTTTTTTTTTCTTTTTTTTTTACGCAACTAGTTATGTTACTTTTATATACAATTTCCTTTTTTACTTTTCGTTACTTATATTTTGAATGTATTCCAAGCCTTGGTCAAGTAATCCGGGTCTCTTCCAATCCAAAGATACCAGATTAAAATTCTCCGGCATTGTGAAAAAAAGTTATTAAATGATGAGCTTTTTTGAAGAAAAAAAAAATGTTTTGTTGCTTCCTGGTCTGTGAAATATCCTTAAATATTAATTCACATTTATGAGACTATTTTATTTTGTTTGAACAGATGTAGAAGGCCAGTTAGATGGTGTCTCGTACGTTGACATGGGTGAGTGAGTGGGGAGGGTGTTGATATATCTCTTGGGATGCTTCTTTGGTTAACTTGATCTTGGATTCTTTCTATGAGTTTTAGGTTTGGTTGGCTTTCATGACTTCCACTGCTTCTCTTTGAAGGTTTGCCTATGGGTGAACAAGGTGTCGAATTAAGGAACTAGTAAATTAACCACCTATCTATGTAACGAACAGTGTGATCTTCCCTGTTTATCTCTGTTTCTCTGTGTGACTTTTTCTGTTTCTTTTTCTGTAACAATCGACTGTTCCACTTGAAAGGAACAATTTTCTTGTAAAAAATAACTCCTTTGAAACAACAGATTTCCCGCTTGAAAGAATTCATTAATTTCTTTTCAAAAAATCTTTTCACGGGTATTACCTCGTACATAATAAAAGTGAGATTAATTTGATATTTTGTTGATGAAAATTATCTCCTACCCCCCATTTGAAACAATGGACTATCCCATTTAAATGAGTTCAGTCACTTTATCATAAAAACTCAGATGAAACTGTGATGTAAACATTTACTTACATTATTAACAGCTTTGAAGTAGTGAACTATCAAGTCTTGAATTAAGTGAGAGGATATGAAGAAACTGCTTAAACTCTGCAGAAACATGAATAGATATTATTATAAAATGCATATCTTTTGTCTGAAACATTTGTGAAGGGAGATAACTATAAAATGCTGATCATAGAGTAGGCTCCATTATTCATTTATTTTTGCCTTCTGGTTGAAAATAAACAAGAAAATGCCAAACAGTATTATGTTTTTGATATTTTTTAAGTACAATTCATCTGCAAAAAATTGAAAAAAAAAATCATCTATTAGAAATTTTGATGTATCTAAATTTTATTCTCAGTGAAAACTAGTTCAACCATATCATGCATTTTGTTAATCGTAAAGTAATTTATAGCTTGTTTGATTGTTGGTGTTTCGTTATGGCAATTATATCAATTGTGTCTGAAATAACATCACTCGTGCTGGTAAGGGGTAAAAGGTGAGGTACAGTGTTGGGTCTCTTGAGAGGCAACTCCCAATGAAGTATGACGGACAATGACAAAGTCCTAGTTTCTGTTGTATGTGTCAGCTTTGTGACCCTTGCAAGTCTCAAGTTTGGTTGAGACCAGGACTTGATAGCTATAAGGTTTCATGACCACCCCTTTGATAGGATGCGAGTCCATCGAAGAGATACCTCTATCCTAATCACACAGCTTGGAATGTACTGGAAAATTTGTCCTGATGAAGAGTTTTCCATAGTATTTGCTCATGCTGGGGATCAGACTTCCTGTATGTTGGGTAGATGTGCAAACAGTTTCATGATCTGAGCAGACAGGTATGGGGGGTGGGTATGGTTGTTATTTGTATTGGAAATGGAATTGGCAAATGTGAATTTAAATTCTGGCAGAGGCTGTTTATACTACAGCCCCTGCAGGAAGACATGAGTATTTCTCCCTGTATTCTGTCACATTACTAGTTATCCTGATAGAATGCCATATCACTAGTATGCTGAGTTTGTTGACTTGACATTCTCTGTGAACTCATGTCCAATTGATCTTTACACCATGATAAAGAAATAAGGCTCTAGGCTCCTAAGTGCTGATCCATACATAATTAATCCTGTCATTTTGGATGAGAATATTCTGGTTACATAATAACTGGCAATGAATATGAGTGGCATACAGTTAACGAAGTAGAGCCTTATTAATCACTGATACCAACAGTGGACTGGTTTAATTACTGTTGCTCGGTTGGGATTATTCATGTGTTCTTACATTTATACGTATGCATCTAGACTTTGTCCAGCCTTTTCTGTTCATTGTAGAAACTTGGAATTTTACGCACACACTCTTCTTAATGAGTAGGACAAACACTTCGTTTTTTTGAAAATTCCCTCTTTAAAATTGGTTTTTAGTGGGGTGTTCCATATGCTCTGTAAATTTGTGCTAAATTGATCACTAGTTAGTGCCCACTTATTTTTGAAAATTCAGACTTTTTTAGTGATCACAGCACACCAAAAGGCAAACGAAGTAACTTTTTCATTGATTGACCCTTTTCTCCCACTTTTTAATTGATCACCCCCCAAACACAGCATATATGGGTGTGGGTGAGTCATAACTTCCTTTGGAATGCTATTTTTCATAATTGCTCATCATTGATGTTAGTAGCCATTAGCCAAAACTGTCAACAAAGGTTTCTTCAGTTTTCAAGGTGGTCTTCCTGGCTGGCTATGTATGTATCACACATACAGGCTGTACCAATAGAGTTAGACGGCTAAAAATTTAAACATATACACATTGTTATGTCTAGAACATCAAAGTTTTTTTTGTTTTGTTTTTTAAATTTTTTTTGATGAGGAGAGTTGATTTACAATGTAGGTTTATGCAAAATTGGTTCCTTAGTTTGTGTCTGGCTGCATTTACACGTGTTTTTAAAAAAAACATCGGTCTTTTTTAGTGATCACTGCACAACAAAAGTTGAAAAAAGTTACTTATTCATTAATCACTCCTCTTTCATATTGCTGAAATAGATTGGTCATATGACGCTTTCTTTTGAGTGACTAACCAGATCTGTTCTATTGAACTTCAGGTCTACTCGACTTGTTTGTTAGGAAGCATGCCTACTGGCCTTGGTTTTCACCATTTATCTTTTTGGTTTGCACCAACGTTTATTGAACCTTGGTACTTGATTGTCAAAAAAGTGGGTTCTTTTTCTCTTTAGGTGATAAACTTCCTTGGACGTTAACAGTGAGCAACTATTCCATCTACAGTCTCCATCCAGCCCAGAAGGCTTTCTCCCTAGTCAAGCCGGGCAGTGTATCCTGCACACTAGCAGTATCCACTAAATATCATCCACCTGCCTCGGACAACGTTTCCTCACTGGCCCTCTGTCTTCATCTTGATATGCATACCATACAATTTTCCTGTTCACTCAAACAGGTGAGTTCATGCTTTTTCAATCACAAGTTTGGTCTTTGAATGGCTCATTCTTTTGAGATAAGCAGAATGAGAAAAAAAATGTCAGACTCTTAGTGATGCAGATTGTATTATTATCCTAGTACCTTGCATAACATATACATGTTTGTTAGATCCCTAGGTTTCTATTGTCTCAATTGTATAAGAGCCAGGTCTGATTACTTACTTCTATTTCAGATTCAGCTCTGTGTACAAATTCTAAACCAGTTAATCGTGGAAGGAAGCAAGTTGTCAAGCCTTGCTATTCCCAAACCCACTACCCCTGAGGTCATCACACCTGTGGAACCCCCTAGTGTCAAGCCTGGCCAGAAAGACCAGCAACCAGTGACCCAGTCAGTATTATCTCAGAGCCACACCCAGGGACAGACACACAGTACCAGCTTCTCCAATGACATGGATACCACTGGATTGACAGAAACTTCTGGAGAGTTTTCAAGGGAGGCTACTCCAATCAGAGATCAGGATATGGAGGATGACCCTGAATTGGAAGGGGTTAAACTGTCTTTGTGGCTTCAATGGACCTGTCCTAAATGTGAGGTGAAGCTGTATGGACATGATTCTGTTAAAGAAGAAGGTAAAACATAATATTTATTTCTGTTTGATTAGGTATTATAAATCATTATCATTTCTGAATATTTTTTTTACCTTCATAATTTTTAGGTTGGTTTTTTTATCACAGCTTCATTCAGGCAATCGATCTACAGCAGTGAGTAAATAGTGAGCTAGTCTTCAGAGCTCAGTTGTTAAGAGCTGCAAGGCATTAAATTTGTTTCCCTCTGGCATAGAAGGATATGAATTTGAGTCTCGTTGAAAGCTTATTCTTTCTTCTTGATCTGCGCTTTTTACTCACTGCTGTAGATTGATGGCTAGAGTAAAGTTGCAATAAAAATTAACTGAAGACCCAGGGTGAAAATAAATGATTGTCAAAAATGAAAAATAATGATAATATTTCTCTTTCAAGGTGATAACATTCCGTTTTATATTTTTGTCAAGCAGTTTTAGTTCTTGTTCCATTTTATCATTGAAGCTTTGTAAAGTTTTCAGTTCTCTCTATAAGAGCCTAATTATACATTTGTCTAGTCTAAATGTTTACGTTGGGTGACAGAAGGCAAATCTTGTATACTATATAATAGTCGGGGCTCAAAGAAACAACTCTTGACCAACAGCAGCAGCCAGGTTGGTGGTGAACAGGGCGTTTGTTCTCCCCACCTCTTGAATCTGGCTTTTTCATTGGAGATGAAGGTTTGAAAGGTGGAACCTTATAGGGGTCGGAGATCAAGGGGTCACTATGTATGGAAAAGTCACAGCCCAAGCACCCCTAGCCTCCAACCTGACAGACAACATTTGAATATAACGTTATGAACCCCCTTCCCTGAATATAACCCCCTTAGACCCCACCTAGTCCCAAAAAGAAGCAGCAAATACCCCTACACTTGATACTTCAAAACCCCTTTAGTTATCATGACAAAAATCCTTATTAATTAATCTCATTTCAAAAGTGCTTCATTTATTAACAACCAGATGCTTTTATTCATATGTATGCTGTTTACCTATTTTGAAAGAAAACAATTGGAGGTGTTTTTTTTATATGTATATACATGTATATATTTCAGAGAGCCAGATTTGTTGTGTGTTGGAGGAACTTGCTGCTTCTGTAGATGTACAAGAGATTTATATCAAAGCCAAGGCCAATATTGGAACTCTGGCAATCACACATCATCAAAAAAGGTTTGTATTGTTCTTCTTATTCTATCAATCATATAAGGGCAATACAATATATTAATAAGATTTGCTCCCTTGTTCTTATTATTCAAAAATTTGGTGAACTAGTTTGTATATATCATGAAGAATAAATTTTCCCGGCGTTTAAAACAGTAGACACTGACGTCATCATAGTATGAAACCCACACAAAGATTTGTTTGCATTCCATGAAAAAGATCTTTAGGTAAAGTGTTTAATCTGTTGCACTGGAATAAATGTCTAATGGGGCAAATGTATACCATTATAATTTTGTTTCTTCAAAATATGTAAAATATTTGATTTGATAAAATAATAGTTTTCTTTAACTATTAAATGAAAATTACATTTGTTTGGTCTTCTTATACCCTCTTGAAAAATTCATGCCATAAGCAGCATCGAATTTACAATAAATTTAGTATAAATGTAGACAATTGGAGCGACAGTTTGGTTGATAAATGAGTACACCATTAACTGGACCAAGCATATTTCTGACCGAATTGAAAAAGATTAAGAAAAAACAGAAATATGCAATCACAGTATTTTCTCCTCTAGGAAAGATAAGAGGATTGTAATACAGATTCCAAATAGCCCAATATTGATCCTCGTCTTATTTGCAAAGATCTAACACAAACTGTATTGAAAAAGATTAGGAGAAGCAGGGATGAAGGTTGGATTTTGTGCCTTAAAACAAGGCTCTTTCCAATCGACCATTTTGTTTAATGACCTAGGCATTGGAGCGGAACCTGGTGGTTAACCGGAGAATACCTGTATTCACTTTATGGACAATTAAATCATCATAGCTTCACAAATGGCTCACCCACCCAACCAGTGGGCTACAGATTTCTCTCTTTTTGCTTGTCTGTATCTCTGTGTGTTTCTCCAGAAGCTTCTGGTCATATTTTTGGGATTGCAAACTTGAAAATCTGCATGAGTACACCACTAGACATCATCTAAAATCATTTTCATCTGTTTTTTTCAAAAAAGTGCTTTTTGGGGGTCTCTATGGTCATTTTGGACCAACAAAGCCCTCATCTTGTGCTGGTATTTTTTTTAGATGATAATAGAATAAATTTTTCTAAGATAATTCTTTAGATGATAAATTCTTATACACATGGGCTTTGGTAATCCATTTATGTGAGGTATGGATATTATTATTTTTATCATTATTACTATTATTTATTTATCTGTTATTTCTCCCTTTTAATTTACAGCTCTCAGAGCGATCAATGGATGTTGGGACCTTACAAAGGGATCTTGTTGTCATGTTCACCCGATTTGGCACATAACACCCAGATTATTACACCTCGTCTCTGGTCATCCTCTGACAGCACTTTGCATAATACAGGGATGCATTTCTTTTCAACCACTGCTGATGTTCCCCGTGAGAAGAGGCATGGATTTTTGTCGATCACATTTACCCGTGCTCTCTGCAAGAATGTGAAGCGCAAACTTCGAAAACTCAATGTCGAGCTGATTGGGTTACATGATACAGACACATCGACTGTTGGCGAGAATCTCTACTTCCACAAGTACATTTCTGAAGTGTGCCTCAGCATGGAGCCCTGCGACTTGGTCGTTTATCTCCCTGCCATCAAGTCGGTCTTTAACATGTCTGATTTGGCGGCTCTGTTCTCTGCCTTGAATAAGCTTAGCGAAGCCAGCCCTGTCAAGTCTGAGGCTTTCCAGCCGCCACCCGTGCCCACATACAGACTGACGACCAGCACGCTGCCGTTAATGTTTGTGAATCTATCGTGTATGCGTGTGTTTATCCCCACAGGGGACATCTCAAGTGGGGGACAATTGCGGACCAGCAGTGTGTCCACTACCCTTGATCATGATATGTTCCTGGTGCAGTTCTTCTCCTTGACTCTCACACCCCAAGCAGACAACCCTCTGCCTCGCTATGCTGTGCGCAAACACCTGTTTGCCCATGCCCTGCAGGCTGGCATTACCCATCAACCTGGGTCTGCCATTGAGGACAGACAATATCAATTTGACATCAAAGGGCTATCTTTATCATCAGGTAAGTGGTTTCTTTGCAGCCATCTTCTCTATAGCCCCCCCCCCCCCGGTGTGAAATACAACCAGGCATCCTGGTGTCCAGGTTATGTAATGGTAGTATGGACCCAAATCGATATGAGTGTAAGTCGATCTTTGTAGGGTGAGGTGAAATCTATGCACTGCACAAGATAATATACCATGACGCATGTATATTTACATAAACCTCTAGTGTATAAACATCTTCCTTGCCTTCCTGAAGTCTCCTTCTTGACTTCCCTGTTTCAAGAACTTGAAACAAATATGGCCAATGTATTTTGTTCTTTTTAGTAAACTATACATGATGGAAATCTCTGTCATTCGCAGTCCAGCCAAAGAACTGAATGACTGAAAATCCTGTCATTCGCAGTTAATGGTTTATGAACTCTTATAGGAACATGTCAGCAATGATTTTGCTCCAATGTCTACTGTTTCGTGACTGCCACCAACTTTGAAATGGAAACATGAGTGCAGTTGACAGAATAAATAGAAATTGAAAATGATAATCACTGGTGGTTCATAGCTGTTTGTTTCTAGGTATCTTCATCCTTGCTGAATACAGTAATGAAATGATTAGATTTATATTGTAACATGATCTGTTAGATGTATTTGCTGAAATATGTACAAGCAAAATCTCTCCATTATAATCATACATATAATTGCTCTGTTCTGTCATTAAAATCTTAGGTTAAAAATTGTCAAATTCAGTGCATCAAATTTTCTCTCTTTACTAGTAGAAATGCATAGTTTGTTTATGCTGAAAATGATTAGAACCAAGTGGCAGTGTCGCAAGTGATGGAGAGGTGATAAAGTCAGTGGGCAGCAATAAGAGAAGCCAAAACCTTCCATTTGTATAACAGGTTTAAATACCATCAGTGTTAATGTACATCTGTGATTTGGAGTAAGGTTGTAGTAAAAACAAGAAAAGAAAAAAAAGTAATTAAGATGAACGTGAAATGCAGTCAAAAATAACTATAATGAATCTCAGTATTTTATTTTAATTTCCATTTTCACAGGATGTTGGCACAATTTTGTGAAAAAACGATCCAAGATGGGTGGCCTCTCAGATTTGGTGCTTCCTTCTGTACAGATTCCAGCTCTTGAATGGAATACACTGCAGTGTCCTGCTCAGTGAGTAAATTGTCTCTGATAGTTTTCTTCTCCTCAAGTTGTATTTCTTGTTATACTAAGGCTGGATCTACAGAAGTGGTTCTCGGGGTCTCCAGGCACCCCTCTTCTTTTGTGATCTCAGTTTTCCTCAATTCCTCCACTCATTTCAATTGTTATCTAGTAATTTCTCACTATTATACTTTCTATTAGCTTGTTCTCCACCCCAGTTAAAATTTCTCCCCACTTCTTTTCCCAGCTTAAATTTCTCCCCACTTCTTCTCCCGGCTGAAATTTCTCCCCACTTCTTCTCCCGGCTGAAATTTCTCCCCACTTCTTCTCCCGGCTGAAATTTCTCCCCTGACTGCAATTTTTTTGTTTTTGATAATTTGTAAATTTTAGTGAACATTGCCCAATGGATGTTTGCCACATAAAGGTTTCTACAGAGTAACTAACCAGGTCTGTTTTTTGTTTCTCTATTAGACAGGACCAAGAGGATATTAAACTGATTCCTATTGTGTACAACTTTAATCTAAAGATTGTTGTGGCTCCCCCGGTGGTTTATAACAGACCAGAAGAACCAGAACAAAAAAGCCAGGTGAGTTCACAAGTGTTGGTTTAGCTAAGTTAGGGGGTCTCCGCCCCGGCCAAGTGAGGTAAGTGCTGGGAGGGGTCTGGGAGTTATATATTCTACTACTCTGTTGCTGTATTAATATTGCCTCAATCCTGACTGACTGATTGTTGTTTATAATTGTGTCTTTGTTATTCATTGGTTGCTCAAAGGAACAAATGACTTCTGGTTATTCTTCTAAGATTTATATTTTTATATGATTTATCTCTCGGTGTAAAAACGTGAAATCTGTCTGTATGTTCCACCTTCTAGGCTATAATTTTGCATGAAAAAGCTTGAATTTTATGTAGCGGCACATCTTTTCAAGGTGGAGGACATAGGAAAAGTTTCAGAGTAGGACTCAATTTACAATGTAATTGTGATGCTAAACTGATCCCTGACTTTCTGCCTGACAAACCTGGAAGTTAATTTTGCATCTAGGAAGCTGAAATTTGACATATGGGTTAATCCACAATTCAACACATTGGCTATGTGAGGTTGAACTCAGAGGTCCTCCAAGGTCGCCAGGGGTCATTTATGATAATTTCTAGCTAATTGGAGCAATCTATAGGCACAATTTTATACCTAGAAAGCTGATATTTTGCAAAGGGGAACATCTTTTCACTGCGAAGGTAATGAGCTGTGTAAGGTTGGCTTTAGAGATCATTCAAGTTCAGAGTTCATTTCTAATTTTTGATAAAATAAATGTAAGGGAGACACTTCATTTTCACCAAATTTCACAAAAATCCATAAATCAAAAGACTTTTAACAGAAAAATATATATAATGGCCAATGGGATTTTAATGATTTTTCAACATTTTCAATTGATAATTTTTGTCTTGAAATTTACTTTTTTGATGTATCATTTCAATATTTTCTGATGATTCTCCCAAATATTCTTTTACAAATATTTCAAGATATTTTTACCTTAAAATGATTTTTTAATTTTATGATAACTTCATTTTTATAAAGTACATTCTGTTTCTGTGTGTTGTTATATTGCACTAGGTAATGCCAGGTACCCATGCTATATTTATTTATATATAAAATTCTTGACTGTAACTTCTGGTAACTTGCACTGCACTGTAACTCAAGTTCTTAATGTATCACTTCTGAAAGGACTTGGGTCCTCATTCTCTCTCCTGTTCACAATACGCAAAATTTGGCTATCTGCTGAATAACAAATAGTAGATGACATAACAGTACTGGGCAAGAGAATGTTTCTTCTCTGATCAAGTAAGATTTGCAGAGCTGGAGGGGCTTACAGCTCTGGTCTAATGAGGTAGGGAGAAGTTTTTACTGCTCTAGTCACAATCCCAACACCTTACTTATTTATTTGATTTATTTTTATTTTTAGGTTGACTTACTGGTTTGTGGTGCTGCATTGGAAGTGAATGTGACCAGTGATATGGATTTCTTTGTCAGTATCAATCAGGTGTTGCTACTTCAGCAAGTCTTTCAAAAGAATATTGCCTGCTTTTTTGATACAGACATTGATGGGGATGGTTCCCAAGCATCAGAAACTGTGGACAGGACAAGTGGAATACACCTTGAAACTCCCCAGGTTGCAGACAGTGGTCTTGGAAGTGAAATCTCTACGACCACCAACTACAAGATCATGGCAAACCCTGGACCAAAACTCCAAAACCAACATCCGGGCCCTTCGCTTTCAACTTCGACCTCGTTCTGCCCTAAGGATGTTGTCTCTTCAACTGCTGCTTCCATTCCCCTGGAAATCCTCCTGACGGCAGGGCGTATATCTTGCATGTTTTATACCCACACCTTCAATGTGCCTCCGAGTGCGACCCCTGCAGTTGCAGCTCCGGTCCCTCCTCCACCTCCGACCCCCAAGAGCCCAGTAAGCAGCGAGCATTTCCTTGGTTCTGGCACCGTGCCTTTTAATTTGTTGAGTTCGATTTACAGAGAAGCTGGACAGATCTCCGTGGGTTCCGATTGTAGCACTGAGCTACTGTCTGCCAGTGATGCTGGGTCAGATAAATTTTCCTCCTCGGATCTCCAGAACCAAATCGCCCACATTGTGCCTTACCTTTATGTCTATTTCTCTCAGCCGCACACCGTAGTGACAGTGCAGCCGGAAACCCAAAAGTTTGAAATGTCTTATTATGATGTCATGGTTAAAGGACCACCTTCTGCTTATACACTTCCTGGTACGTATACACTTCAGTGTCAATGCTATTGCTTGATATCTGTACTTTGCATAAATAACAGAATTAATTTACTAAAAAATTATGTTGAAAAAAAAATCTTTTTAAAATTATCAAAAAATCACCAGCACAAGATTTGGGCATCGTTGGTCCAAAATGATCATAAGACCTCAAAAAAGCATTTTATTGAGAAAAAAACAAAAAACAGTTTCAATCGTGCATAGTAATGTATTCATTCAAATTTTTAAGGTTGTAGGCTCAGAAATGTGACCAGGAATGCCTGGAGATGCACAGAAATTCAGACGAGTGAAGAGAGAAGAATCTGTAATCCACTTGGCTGGTTGGTCAGGCAAGCCATTCGTGGGGCTACGATGATTTGATGTACACACAAACACACACACACGTTATGCCTTGATGGCCTCTGATCAGCTAGATATCTACTTTGTATGATTAAACATAAAGATAACAATTCAGTTTAGCTAAACTGACTGACAGTAAAATCAAACCCCTCACTAAAAACCTGAAAACTTTGGGAATTTTTTAGAACTTTTAAACTAAAAGCATGATACTGGGTCCTATTAGTGATCATAGAAAATCTGGTGACCATAACTCAAATTGTCCCTTGGTTATACAATGACAGACACATGGGCCAAATAGACATTTTGTTAATTATAGTTAGATAACAGTCCTATTCTGTGAGTAACAATTGTATCAATTCCTGACTCCTGACCATGGTAAATGTTCTATGGAATATCTACTTGCTTCCTGTTTTTGCTTTGTCTCTATATAGGTAATCAGTGAATGAATGTTTTGATAATTTTGTTGTATAAATCCTTAATAATAGTTTCGTTAATTGTCTTTTTCTAATTGACATGATTGTAGTGGAAGAATACAAACTGTTACCCGAATATGCAGACTTCAATGAGTACTGGATCGAAACACGAGCCGGTCAGCCTCACCCCAAAACTGGTGTACCTCCCAGTTTTTTCACGCTCCGAATCTCAGACTTTCTGAACAAGCCAGGTAAGTTTTCAGATTCTTCAGTCAATTGTTGTGATGGATACAATTTTTCAATTCATGATTAGACAAAAATGGTGTAATTTTCTAAAGTTGTCTTTTATGGCTAATGGCAAATCTTTATATGTCAATGATATGTGTTTACATAAAATATAAAATCTTGTGTTTAAATGTAGAACTTTTTATGATATCCTTCATTTTCTGTTGAAAAAAGCTATATGATATTTTCTTGTACCTCTTATATGCTTTAGAATATTTGTGCATGTGTGTACACTACATATCAAAATGGGTTTACAATATCATCTTTTTATTCCAGCTCGGGTCTCCCTACAAATGGAACGTCCTCTGAAACTAAATGTTAGCCCAGACAAATTGTGTCTGACGCAAGAGATTGTTCAACAGATCAAGCAAAGTCTCAGCTTCTCTGCAGCTGTTCCTGCAAACACACAAGACTCAGCTTCCAGTGAGAAGACAGGAAAATCTCCTAAAGGTTGGTGATTTACAATAACTAGATGCCCACAACTTCGGCTCAAAATTACGGTGCTAGTAATGCAGCTCTCATAATCAGTGAGCAAGCTCTAACCTTTGAAGAAAATCGGGTTTGTAAAACTAAACATAGATTTACAGTTCTATTTATATCAAAGTTGCAGCATCAATTGGTTTGCATAAATTTGATTTCTAGCACCCATAGTAAACTTTAATGGGGATATTTTTTTATCATCTTCATACATTCAAATATTTTAGCTTACTTAGAGCTGGTTTAGACTGTTTCATGATCAGTGTACCTGAAATGGTGGTGGTGGGGGGTCAATTTTCTAAGTAGGAACTGTTGAAGCTGTAGTCAGCGTAAGAACATTTTTATTGCCTGATTCATACAAAAATTGTGCCTAGGTCCAAAATTTTCCAATATAAATTTCAGATTGATCTGACAATCTATTTTGCAACTTTGTTGGAAGCAGACCTCCTTACCAAATGGGTTCTGTGAGAAGATCTTCACTCCGCTCGGATAATTATTATGCTATCAAAAGTTTGAGTATCTTGTTTTATACACTTGAAGTTCGCCTCAATAACAATTTGCTTTCTTTTTATGATTTAGAAAAGAATAGAATATCAAACATGCAACCAACTTGAAAATATTGTTATGGTTGGTGAAAAATGATGTCTGAAATTGATGATGGTGTAATTTGGAAATGTTTGCTTTTTTCAGATCTCACCCAGACGGTGCTGTCTCATCTAAGTTGGATGAATCAATTCTCATTAAAAACTGAACAAGTTGTGGTTCTTCTGGAAGCCAAACAGACTGAACGGTCTCCAGGAATCATGACTTCTCTGACTTCCATCAACATGGAAGTGACACTACATCAAAATGAAGTTGGTAAGTGTTGTCATTTCTTTAAATGATCACCTTTTTGATTTAGGCCACCCTGGAGACCAACCTTAGATGTCTACATAAAGTCATAGGATTCAAATGGAAGAACTGCGTGTCAAATCGTGATGTTGGGCAGATCACAACAGCTCCTTGTATCAACCATTATCTGCAGACTGTACCTCCGCTGGTAGTGGCATGTCTTGAGGCTTCCTACTATGACCTGCAAATCAAGCTATTAAATGGTCATTAATAGGCCAGAGAAATAAGCAGCATTTCAAGATCAGCTGGTGACAGACAGAGGATAGGGACCACAGACTGGTCAGTAGAAGACAGAATGACAACACTAGACAAGCTGAAGACTATACACCATAGACCACCTTGATTGCCTCATATATTGCAGGAAGTAGGATCAACTAAGTCCTTTGATTTACTGAAATGGTAAATAGCATTAGCTTAGAAATGGAGAGAAATTGATGTAGGAAGAACGTTTTGCACCAATTTTCCCAGTATTCCAAATCCTTGTTTAAGAACTGATTACTGTTACTGCTGAGACATGCTCAATTACACCAGCTTCAAAGCAAGCATTCCTGTCTATTGGTATTTTTTAAAAATATTATGTAATGGTACTTTGAATTATTATTGCACATAATGTATTATCATGATACTATCAACATGTAATATATTGATAATACTTTGTATTGGTATTAATGTAATAATGTTCAGTATTGCTTTATTAATTTTCCAGGCCTTGTGAATGAAATAGTGAGCAGTTTGAGCCTGAAAGACCTGCAACTAAAAACTTGCTACTTGAAGCAGACCCCACTGGCCTTTGTTGGTCCTTCAACTTTGAATTTTACAATAGCCTCACAATGGTGTACTCATAGTGGGGCTGACTATTTACCCAAATCAGTACTGACATTGGAAATGGGTCTCTTACTTGTTCACTTTGGACAGGAACATGTCCTTTGCCTGAACCATTTTACAGAACAATTCTTTAAAGAATGTCAGGTAGGTGAAGAATTTTGATTCAATTCTGTTCGCAAATCTATCCACTCATTGTTTTGTACTGTACATTATTGATTTTCAGGCAATCTGAGAAAACCAACTTTGGAAAAATATATATCCATCATTCTGTGATGTTTCCTCATATTTTTCCCTACTGACATTCATATACCCTACAGAGAATTTTTTCCAAAATATCTTGCTATAAACTGTTAGATTTTGATGGTTAATCAATAGAGTGGCTCTCAAACTTTATTGTATGTTGATGATACACTGAGTAATGTATTTGACTTTTGTGGCACACCAACTGTAAAAATGAACAGAATTTGAGAAGAACTTATCAGTAGTTTATAAGTGGAGCTTTTATATCAGCATAAACTGGTGTACATATTCATCACTCCTTCTGCCTTTCATTGCTCCCCAAGTGTTGGAATCTCTCAAAATCTAGTGATAAAATCACTAGATTGGTAACTTTGTGGTGGAAGCAGGACAAGCATAATACCTGTACTTGACACGTTCAAGGCTTGAAATAAATTCTTGCATGTTTGGAAAAATTTACCTGGCACACTTGGGGAAATAGTTATGGCATGTTACTGTGCTTTGGCACACAGTTTGAGAATCACTCATTTATTAAAACCGATTCTACAAATGTTTGCCCTTATCAATCTTGTTAGAAGTTACCTCCCCTGTGTAATTCGTGTTTTTTTTTTTTTTGAAACAGTCTTCTTGATCGTCTGAGTAATTTTTATTTTTTTCATAAAAATGATATTTCAGGGCTTCTTTGGTTCAACTCAAACAGGGGACAGTGAAAACAAACCCCCAACAGCTGAGACCCCAGAATACCAAGAAGAATACATAACTTTAAGTAGCACAGATGATCTACGGACTGGACGGTTTCACTATGTTATGGACACAGGTCAGTTGAAATTCTCAGTCTCTATTAGGTTGGGACAGTTGTGAGCCAAGTTTTTTTGTCTGGTTAATTCTGTGACATAATGTAGTATGTCATTGTGATTTGTCTTTTTTTTTGTTTTTTTTCATGAAGCAGATTTCCCAACTAAATAAATATAGTGTATTCCATCCCTGGCTAAGGATACTCCCATTTTGTCTTGCAATTTGAGAAAAAAAAAAAAAATGGAAAAATATAAAATTAAGGTACTTTCATCTACCTTACTTGAGATTTTCCTGACATTGGCCTGTGTATCATATTTCCTGGCAATGAAAATGCTAATTCTTCCCAGAATTAAATCTCCAAAATTTGTCCTTAGTGGTTCTTCCCCTTTTTGAAGGCTAGCACCCCTTTGAGATTTCAAAATCTTTCTTGGACCCCTTGATCTTAGGTGATCTTTTCTCAATCAAGTTGAATACACCAGCTATAAAATAGGAAAAAAAATATATTTACTGCCCTTTTCTCAACCACTACCTTACATCACGGATACTCACCACAAGAACTGCCGGAGTATTATGAAATTAGATTTTATTCTTAAAAGATAATGAATGAAGCAAAATAATGATGACTTGATGAATCCATTTTGATGTAAATGAATATTTCAGTATGAATCCTAATTTTTTTTCTTTCCTTTTCCAGAAATGACTGAAACTCATGCTGGTCCTAATCAGATCGTCTTTTGCAACTGTGATAGCAATCGTAATAGTACAATGACTTGGTGCTATGAACAGGCCAGGGTCCTCTCTCATGTGACCATAAGTCCTGTGCCTTTCAGCCTGCCTCAAGAGGGACAGTTTCCCAAAGAACAACCATCAACGGTAAAACACTCTTCAACTTTCTATCAATTTTTGAGTCTATTTCTATCTGTGGGGGAAGTGTTCCAACACTCCCAATGGATGCCTGAAACCATGCATTGTACTGAATCCTAAAACTATGTACTTTTTCCTAAACACATCTATAATAAGGTTTGATTTATGAATTATTCAAAATTGGAAATCAACAACAATAACTAATGATAGAATAGAATTTCATGGCAATATACTGTAAGGAAAGTTATGTAACTGATTGCAGATTCGTTCTTACTGTTAATCTTAGCAACCACTGCGTACTATTTCTTTTATCTCTTTATTAAATCTTTTCACTTGAAGGAAGTTTTTTAGGAATCCTGGGAGGGGGGGTCACAGAGTTGTCTAATATATAATTTTATTACTTGTCATTACCAGTGAAAAAATTCATAGATATAATTAAATTTATGTGAGATGATTTAAAAAAACAAAACAAAAAAACCCCAAAAAACTATTGGATGTAAAAATATTTATCCATGATCCTGAGGACTTTGGGCTGTTTCTTTACATTCTCTTACTTAATCTAAGATTCATTAGTTGACAACTTCAAAGCTGTTAATAGTGTAAATAAACGTTTACACCTTATCAATTTCATCTAAGTTTTTTAAAAAGTTACTGAACTCGTTAAAATGGAAGAGTCCATTGTTTAGCAGCAAAATTGTTACCTTTGAATGGAAGAGTCTATTGCGATGGACTGAGGAATAAACAGAAAGTCACTGTTCATCTTATTGTTGTGAGTCACAGCTTTGCTCCAAGTTGAAAGGAAGGGGCCAACTCGAAAACTCAAGTTAAGGGGAGGCCACTCTATAATTGAATGATTTAAATTCAAATTAATTATGACTATTTCTTTTCAGAAAAGGGTGGATAATGAGACCCGAATTTTCAAGGTAATGTTTTTGCGGGTCTATTTGGTTATACAGGTATCCTATAGAAAAATGATAAGAGAATATCTGTTTCTATCTTCATGAATTATGACTAGATTCTCAAGATAGTTAATGAACTATCTTTCTTAGTGGTACTGGGGTATATTATGGCTTGGCTTTGCAAAAAAAATGGAAGGTCTTGTGAGGTGAGCCTGTAAGGTAGGTTGGGGAATAATCCACAGGCCTACGCTGATGAAGTCCTATGGTGGAGTGCTGCAGCATTTTTTTTTTTTTTTTTGTACCATGTAATTTAACAGAACAATGCTTTTAGATTTTAACACATACTAAAATCTGCATGTATACAGTAAACCCTTGCTATAATGAACCTCGATATAATGAATTTTTGCTTTAATGAACTTGTAGATCCATTTGAACTGACTTTGGATTTTATCAAACAAAGTTTGATGAATACAAGATCATTAGGATACAGCACTTCTAACTGCTCTCACAAACATCTAATTGATCTTTCATTGAAACTTACTTTTATCTAACTGTAGTTTTTTATAAAGCAACTTAATGTAAAAAGAATGTTGGCATAAACTTAATCTTCTAGGGGACGTCTTAATCATCTCTTTGTTGGGGAAAAGTTCATACCTTGAATTTAGCATCAGTGATTCCTATTGAGTGAAGGAAACTGGCTTTTTTAGACTTAATTAGAATTAATGTTGCTAAGCTGGCTGGCTCACTGACTAGTAAATGATAAATGGGTGTAACTTATCCCTCCTCCAAGAAATAATTAAGGTTCCTAGAAGACTAATCTAATACACGTGCACTTTTCATTCTAAGTTGCTCTCTACAAAACTCAATAGACAAAAGTCAGTTTCGATGAAAGATCAAGTAGATGTTTGCGTGATTAGATGAAAGTGCTGTAGACTTAACTGATTTTTGCTAAAACATGATACCCAAATCTACCTCAACCAATTGTTACAGCATAGTTTCCTACAAGTTTTTTCTTTTGTGTTTACTGTGTTAGATTTTTTGCCTGCATTTCTGCTGTGGCTTCTAAATGTCAACAAAGCCATGACTGAAGAGATGCTGAATGCTGCTACTGAAGCTGCGAATCCTTCCATAGATGCATTGGGCTACCGAACTGCCTTTGGATTTACCGATTGGGGTGAGGTCGAAAAAAGACGGGCAAGTTAAACTGCCATTAGATTTATCGAACAATGTTTCTTAAAGGCAGCAAACCACCAAACGAGTGACAACCATCGAGTATAATGAACTTTTGGCTTTAATAATCACTCCCTCACACAAATTAGTTTGTTATAGTGAGGTTTTACTGTAATAATATTACATCTTTACCTTTGTTTTTATGTATATATATATGTTCATTTTTATTTGATATTTGTCTTTTCAAGTATCATATTGAAATATCTTTTTAGGATTTTCAAGTGGGTTTCTTTCATTGTATATAGTATTTCTTTAATGTTTTGAGATATTGTTTGACTTTAAAGAATATTTTTTGCTTGTTTGCTTTCACTGATTTTCAATCATTTTCTTCTTAAATAAGTAAACTTTCTACAATGACAAATAGAATATTTAAAACTTATATAAATAGACTTTAAATGGATAAATATATATCTGATAATATTTCAATGTATTTTGATACTTTCAGTTCATAATTTTTATTTCGATATTTATTTTCAAAGAGTTTTTCGGATGATCTAACTCCTTCTTTTGTTAACATAATGTTCCAGTTGATTCATTCTACGGCCTTCTTCAGGTGTAATATCCAAA
Organism: Thysanoteuthis rhombus; assembly: GCA_963457665.1. Classification (NCBI taxonomy): domain Eukaryota; kingdom Metazoa; phylum Mollusca; class Cephalopoda; order Oegopsida; family Thysanoteuthidae; genus Thysanoteuthis; species Thysanoteuthis major. The sequence continues at coordinate 56,737,533 of OY735215.1, forward strand.
TGTGATGGTGGTAAACAGAATTCAGGTAATGTTGAATTCTTTTTCTCTCCTTGTTAGGACTGGATTGTCACATCTTGTCCCTGTTGAGTATTGGAAACCACATCAGGTGGAATTCTTACTACTTGACGGGGACAAGGTATGGAAATCCAAGCCTAACAAGGAAAGAAAAAGAAATCAGCGTAACCCGAATCCTACGTTGTTACATTGCTATCATTGGAATATTCTGTTTACGATAATTACGTACAGATATTACACATGAAGAAGGCTGTAGAATGACCCAACACATTCAAGGTGGAGTTCAATCATAAGAAAAACTCTTTGAGTGTTATTGATCCTTCTTAAAACTATGAACAATAACCTTAATATTTGCTTTTTTTAAAGTATTATTTAAATATTTTCAGGTATGTATTTCAACCTAGAAATTTAAACAAAATTTTTTAGAATTTGATTTTCGGTCCTATATTTGTTTGTTTTTGCAAATTTCTATAAACATAAAATAGAATTAATTTCCTTATTGCTTGAAAACAATTCTGGTAGAATTAACATTTCCTGGCCAATAAAAGATTGTCAGTATGTGTGTGTGTGTGCAATATGGGGAGTTTAATATCTACTAAACTTGACTAAACCAAATTTAGTAGATATCTAAATAATCTATCTATTTTTTGCAAGAGTTACTTTTCTTAAGACTATTTCATTATTTGTAAGTGAAAGGTGATTGTACACAATAATATTTGAATTCTGTGACAATTACTCAATTGAATTAGCTTCACGGCTCCTCTTTGTATAAGTTGTTCACATGATTGCTATTGCAAAATTTTGCTGTCATTTTTAATAATTTTCTTGAACAATAATACAAATAATGAAAGTATCAAAAAAGTAACCTCAATGATTGTTGAGAGATTGAATACTTCATGGTTTAAGGAATGAATTTCTGTTGGATGTTTGGCCTATCTGTTTGCCATTAGCTAAAAGTGTCATAATAAGCAATTGTTGATGAAATTTAAAGTTTTTACTGGATTATTCTGGCCCTCATGGTACATGACTAACTTATATGTATATAAATTCAATAACGCCCTGTTTACCCAGTATTACCAGAGTACCTTACACAATACTATTTATTACTAATTTTACTACAGATTCCATAGTAACTAATGATTAATTCATTAATTAATGAAGTAAATGTGTTGTTGTTGGTAAATTTCATAGGATAAAGAATTTACAAAAACTTTCGTAAGTGTCCAAATGCTCGTGTATCAATATTTCTTTTCTTGTTTCTTTACAGATATTCTCCTTGATTTAAAACTCTGAATTTTGATAAACTTATGATTTGAACATTATATCATTATGCTTTTTCAACACTAAATTTTGTTTTATTATAGTAAATGGGACTTGAAATTTTTTAGTGCTTTTGAGAGGGTACATAGAGTGAAAAAATTTGAGAACTGCTGGCCTAAAACATTCTTCTTCCTTCTTTTCTGACAGATTCCTTGCACTTTGCAATATTGGGACTCATTGGTGAACCAATTCTTTGAGTATGTTACTTTTACATTGTCTGAAAATGAAAGCAGTTCTTTGCCGTTACCTGAAGTGAAACCACTGAACACTCCTGAGTTAACAGCTGCCCAGATGTGGAGAGTGGTTATCCATCAGAAATACGCTGATTTTGAACAGTCACTTCCATCCACACCATCTGGGTAAGACCTGATTTTTTTTTTTTTTGCAAAACCATGTACATAATAATAAGAGCCATATCTGTCACATAGTATCAGTAACTACCATCATCTGAACCTGCTATTGTACACTTATGACACGTTTTTCTTGCTTTTCTGAAAAAAAAGGAACAACTGTCATCAATTACATTTCTTTCACTTAGTTATTAACTCTGCCAGGAGTCTGCTCTTTTATCTTCTCATTCTTGTCTTTTCTGTCTGGAAAACTTGTTACAAACATTATGTGTACTCAGTGTTATCATAAGCTAATAATGATTTTTGTGAGCCATAGAACTGCAGTGTCTGAAATTCCTGTCATCCAAAATTATTGAGTTGATTTTAAGCTCTTATGGGGATGTTTCTGCAATTGGACGTAAATCAGCATGTTAGCGTTTGTCATTGAATATAGATCTTCCCTAAGATCTTCCAGACCTCTGTATCATGGGTATCGCAGAGCCTGTGCTTTCTGAATTTATCTAGCCTGTTATGCTATCTTACTTTGTTGGCCACAGTTTCACCTATGATCTTGGACTCCTGTCTTTTCTCTGATATACTGTGCTGTCTTATGATCTCTCCACGTGAAGTTGAGCATGATTCTCTCATGTGTGTGTTGCATGGTTAGTCTCTTGGTTAGGTTCCATGTTTCAGCTCCATAGGTGACTATTGGTGAGTCTTTGAAAATGTGTATTTATTGACCATAAGAGAAAATTCAACCTATAAATTACTGAATATTTTTTTCTTTATTTCTTTGTGTTTCTTACAGAAGTGAAGCTGATGAAGAAGCTCCCTACCCATGTGTCTTGCCTGCCTCCCTGGCTGCTTGCATACGGGTAGATTCTTGCTTTGTTCCAACATTAGTACCTATGGTGCAAGTGTTAGTCACTATGCCAATGATGATGGTGAAATTCAGTAACCACATCCAGCACTTGGGCAAAGGTAAGGAAAAATGAATATAATTGGATTTAAATCATATATTGTTACTAGATGAGGAGGAATAAGACTCTCCCCATCTCAACATTAAATTGAAAAGAAATTCATTATCATAATTATGGATATTATCAAACAGTTACTAATATTATCAAAATCAGACTGTCCCAAATATTTCATTCTGAACAAGTTAGGAATAATTAAAAAAATATAAAAATTATAATGCAAAATTGTTTGTGATGATGAATTTAATGACATAGAAATGAATGTAAATTGTTCCAAGTTTTATGTCCTTTGCTTAATCATCTGTTATCTGCCGGTTGTAATCTAAAAGACCCTGTCCCAAAGTGATCACAATAAGCACATTCCTGCTTAATTAACCACTAAAAATCTCCAAAAATCTTTAGATTTATCTCAGCCTACAGAGAAATGCTTTTTGATTTTTCCTTCAGAATAACCAGGTATTTTCCCTCTTTTACAGGTGTGCCAAAAAAACTACAACCATTTATCTTTTGTGACAATGAACCTGAAGACCAAGAATGGGCCGTGTTATCATTAGATTCTCCTGCCATCATGGGGTCCTACTGGGGTGGATATGCATCACGGACAGCTTTTCAGGTAAAAATTTTCATGCTGCTATAATTTTTAGAGCATAAATTAAAACTTTCTTTTTTTTTTAAACAAAGAAATGCATCTATACATATATATATGTGTATATTTACCATTGAAACTCAATTGCCAGGTTTTTCTTGTGAAAAAATTGATGAAAATAGAAAGTCCTCATTGGACAGTTTTATTTTTGTACTAATCAACTAATATGTACAACAGAATATCTGATAAATGTGATGTTAAATTCAAAGATGTATTAAAATATACATACCTTGCATAAATGAATCACTGTAACCCATGCATGTACCAAAACTAATTATTTAAAAAATAATAAAAAATTATCTAAAAAAAAAAAATAGATCTATCGTTGGTCCAAATTTATCATAGAGACCAAAAAATGCAGTTTTTTTGAAAAAACAAAAAAAAACCTTTTTCAGGTGGTGCCTTGTGTTGTTTCAAGGTTGTAGCCCCCAAAATGTAACCAGGAGCACCTAGAGATGCACACATAGACACAGATGAGCTAAGTGAGGATAATCTGTTGCCCATTTGGCTGGTTGGTTGGGTGGGTCATTTGTGGGGCTATGGTGAATCGATATCTTGAAACATGGATATATAATTAGGATCATCTTACATTGAGTACATTCACGTATACTCTCCTGTTGTTTTGCATTTTAAAGAACTTACTTTTCACTTTCTAGAAAGGTTTTGCCATCTTGCAAAAGAATGACACTCTATTGTGAAACAAATTTTATTATCTGTAGCAGTGGACTGATGACTTGCTAAGATGAGTTATCTTGTCTGTTGCCGTGAACTGCTTGAGAACATTATTTCATGAAGAAATTGTTTTGCCAAAGCTTTAATGAAATTGTTGTCATTGAAATATTGCCTAAAGAAAGAGGAGAAAAAATATTTATCTATTAGGAACTGTCACCGAAACTTTCTTTCAGCTTTGAGGCTGAGCTGGTCTGACTGGCTATGTGTATTATGTGTTCAGGCAGCACCAATTGAACTAGAAGGCTGAAATTTTAAACATTTACTTGTTATTATATCTAGAAAAAAACAATATTGATCACACCCAGCACGGCATGCTGCCAAAAGACATTGGTCATGTGACAGGTTCTATTGCGTGACTAACCAGATCTGTTTCTCTATTTGTCTAGATGTTGTTGGTGTGTAGAGACAGACCTGTTCTTCATCTTATGGGGAAATAAAATGTATTGAGGAGACAGCTGTTTTTTGTGGGGGGGGGGGTTCTCCTTTATTTTATGGGTGATTTGGAAGAAGAAAAAAAAAAATCTTTATATTCCATTTCTGGCTTTCTAGGCCTGTTGAAGCTTCATCGGAGCCTAGTTATTTAAGGAGCACATTCTCTACTCTGTCCATTGCCAGCCTCTAACTATGCTGGACAAGGGGTTTGGCTTTTCCACTTAGAAGCAGTTCTCTGTCTCCTAGACTCTTTGCCAGGTGAAGGTGGGGCAGGAGAGATAGATTCATTCCTTTCCCAAGGGTGTTAATGCAAAATGATCGCCAATGGTCTCAATCTGAGTTTGATCTCTGTTCACTTTATGATGAATTTGGATGAAAAAAAACCATCTACTCTATCATGAATGGTTCAATTATTAAAAGAATAGTATGTAACCAATTATCATTCCGATTTGTCTAATCAGATTAAAATGTTTTGTGTGCAGATAAAATGCATTCTTCTGTCTTCATTGATTGTTTGTTTCCGTTCTTTCTAGTTTTCCTGTGCCTGTCAGTTGGACATTGTGGAGTATCGTTACCTCACACAGCAAACAGTGGTACAGCCTTTTAGCTTACAAGGGGAGGTAACTGTACTTCCTGATGGAGAGGTAAGGTGTTGAATTATCATTATTATTTGATTTTATTATTAGACGAACAATTTTGAACCATTGTATTAATTATGAATGCTACCTACCTTCATCCTAATTTTGAGTTGTTTTCATCACAAAAAAAAAGTGACAGCTGGCATTGAGTTGGGATCGAAACAATTAAAAATTAAGATGAAGGTAAATAGTTATCACAATTAATACAATTAATTTTGTTTAATTTTGTTATATTTTCTGGTTTACTCTTTTATGATGAGAAATATTGGATATTTGTTATCAGGAATGGAAGAAAAAAATAAAAGAATTTGATTTGACTCCTGGCTGCTAGTTTATAGTTTTATTTGGATATTTAATGAAAAATGTTCCATTCTCTGAATGTTTTTTTTACTGTGGTTTTTAATTTCAAAAGAATATTTTCAAGTTAAACACTCTTTTTTTTTTTTTACACCAGCTTATAAAATTCTGGGTGTACCTATTTATGGATAAAATCTTTTTCTCTCTTTTTTTAACCATTTGAGAAAGCGGTCATTGATATCATTCAATGACCATTTTAATAACAGCATATTACTGTTATTTATTTTTGACCGGTATTACTTTCATCTTATTTTAGTTGCTTTTCATTACAAATACCCAGACCTTCAGTCCACAGCCATTAGTGTGGAGCGGAAAAGCAATTAAAATTAAGATAAAAGAAAATCCTAGTCAAAAATCAATAATGGTTGACAATACTTCAACCAATGAACAATAAATCAAGATAATAACTGCATATCACATTCTGATAATTTTTTTTTTCTCTTCTAAACCATTCCACCATGATTCTATGTCTTATTTACTTTCAGTATCAACTGACGAGTGTTGACTGTAGTATTGATAACCTTGTTGTCAGGGTAGGGAAAGGTGCTATCCACACCCTCCATTGTACGGCAGAAGCCTGGAAACAAACCTTAGTAAGTGAGCAATTCGTATTTGTTAGTGATTCTTCTAGAGGAAAGGTTAATGTATTTGCTGCAGGGTTGCTGTTTGGTATTTTTCAAGACCAAAATTGGGCAAATCAGGTACTTAACTAAGCTATTTGGTACTGAAGCAGAAGGAATATTCGCAAAAGATAACGATCTTTTGGATACGAATGATGTATGAGAAGACACAAATACACATGAATAATAGATTAAAAAAAATGAGTGTTTCAATCCATTTTTCCTGCAAGCTTAATTTGAGGTTTGAAGATATTTTGGTACTGTGGTCCCGAGATTATACAAATTTGGTACATTTGGTAACCCTAACATAAAGGACTAGGTCTTATAGTTTTCTAGAGTATTTGAAGGACTATTGCTCTCTGCAACTCATAAATGTCCATGTTGAACTTCAGTAGATGGCCTCTTTATAATAATGATAATAATAATAATAATAACAATAATACCAGTGCATTGGACATAGTATATTTGCATTGTCGAAAACAAAAAATTGTCCATCATATATATATAAGAGGATATATGGTAAATTAAAACCAGATGATGTTTGTTAAAATGGGTTTATGAATTGTATACCTTTTCTCATGGAAAGAAAAAAACTCAAAATTTATTTTCATTTCTTTATTTTCACCACAGAACTATCCTTCCCTTACGACAAATATGTGTGACAAGGTCGTCTTCTGCCACTACATTATATGCAATGACACCAATTGTATGATTCGCTTTGGACAGGTGAGAATTGAGACACAAAGATCACTTTTACTTTCTTTTTTTTTTTTTTTCTTTTTTTCATATATCCAGTTGAAAGTTAATCCATGAAGCATCTGAAACTGTTGCACATGATTGTATACATATGCTATGTGAATGGTGATGATCGCTGCCACTAGATACGAGCAGGGTGGCTCCTAGGTGAGCATACTGTCATGTGTTCTCCATGGAACAGTGTATGGTTAAAAAAAGGACTGGATCCACAGTCTGGTGCCTGCTTGATAAGATGTTTCATTCTGTTTCTGTCTTGGCCCGTTTTCTGCTGTTGATCTATCTTGTTGCATACGATACCTGGTTTCCCAGTTGGTCACCCATTTAGTTACTAACCAGGTTTAACGTTGCATAACTTTGGTGATAGTATGAGAACTGTGTATCCCAAGTGATTCAGTCATATTCAAATAAGTATCTCTCCTGTGCAACTGTTATCAGACTCAAGATTCAGTTGCTTCCAATTTCATCCATCACCTGAAGTGATGAGTTCTCAAGTGATCCAGGCAGAACCATTCATTGTTTCTGTGACGATTGTGGGTTTTTGCAGGGCCAAAGGTTAACCTGATGCTCAAGATGGACTGCCTTACATAGCTTATAACATTCCAACTACCCAGCTATTTTACCCGTAGCTGGGGGAATGTAGCATGCTTTTCTCAAAGGGATTAGTGCAGAGTGAATGCAAATTGTCCTAACCAGAGTTTGAACATGAGTCGCAGTGTCCAGTCTCCCTGTTGTTAACCATTTGGCCACCTGCACCTCCAACAGTTATCATGTTTGGTGGTAACCATTATTTGATTACCGAACAAGTTATGAGTAAATTTGTTTAGATTTTGATATTTATTTTCATGATCCTCAAAATATTATACATGGGACTTTCTATCCTTTGTAATTCATACTTGTAAAATGAAGTTTATGAATGATAAGATTGAAATTAGATAAATGATTATAAATACTTAAAAAAAAAATATATATATATATATATACATATAATGGAGGATTCGCTACACATACATGTTCATATTTCTGTCCAGTTTGGGCTTTGGGCGAATGATTCGGTTTATTTTAGATTACTATTTAGGGCATTTTGGGGGGGTTCTATTTTTCTTGGTGGTAGGTTATTTATATATAATTTTATTTATTTTTGTTTAGTAGTTGGTCAATGTTTGTTATGTTTTTTGTTTTATTCAGGATACTAAGTTTGTTTGTAGTTATAAATTATGAATTAGGAGAGTATGGTGTAGATATTTTTGTTATCAGTATGTAGTTGATCTATCAGTTCTTTTATGGTATGTTTCCTTTATATTTTAAGCTGTACTCTAAATCAAGTTATTGCTGAATGTATAGAGCACTTCATGAAATAAAGCTATCATTCATTGGATATTGTATCATATTATATAATATTGCATTCCTGATTTGTATTGTGTATGTATATATATATATATACACACACACACACACACACATATATATATATGTATATATATATATATATGTATATATATATATATACATATATATATATATATATATATATATATATATATATATATATGTGTGTGTATTTGTGTTCTTTGTACTTTGTTTTTGTGCATGCTACAATATTTATATATAGAGATGAAAACGATTTGAGAAAAGCAAAAAAACTAATCAAATCTTAGAAGATCTCTTCAGTTTAGCCTTTTTCTTTCTTGAATATTTGCTCGAAGATTGCTTCATCCTAGTTTTTTCTCTCTTTTTTGTTGATAAAGTCTTGTTGAAAAATTCTTAGAATGATCCCTTTATTACTTTCTGCAGGTTGGGACCAATGAAAACCACATGTTAAAGTCTCGAGAGATGTATAGCTATGGATGGTGTTCCCACAAGACTTCTACTCAGGTATGTTATGCATTGACAATTATACACCGCTTAGCGTTACTTTGTATTGCACTGATTCTCTAGAGTGCTCCTTTTGAAATAATCTTTTGATGAATTTAGGAAAGTTAAATCTCTGAAAATAAATATTGATAAAAGATAGCATTATGGACAGTGTTTGTAACTACTATGTACCGTATACTTGAGTTGATATGTATGAGAATAAACACAAACACATGCTCTATAATCTTTTATGGAAGCCATATACATAGACATTTGGTAATATTTCACCAACTCTGGAAAAGTAGTTGCCTAGTGAAATGGATTAGTGCTGAATATTTCATCTCGTAGAGGCTCAACAGTGGCATCATATATTTTAAAATGATTGTTGACAATATTTCCAATGGGGTAACTTTGTGTACATTATAATAATAGATTGTTCTAATGACCCCTCTTAACGCTGTTTTAGTGCTGCATTTTTTTGGAACTTATCTAAATAGCTATTAATGTATTTTCTATCAGTATGAGTGTTTACAGAGTTTATCTTCACACTGAGAAATACAGGGACTCTTTTAAGAAATCGTTCAGTTCTTGTGGCAATGAATACTGCCAGTGGACAACGTTTTTTTCAGGTTATCTCCCTTTTTGAGAAATACTGCAGAACCAGTGTTTCTGAACCCATAAGCAGTGGCACTGACCTCTTCAGGACACCAGTTTGGGATAAGTGTATGGAGATCCATGGATGCCTAATTAATAGAATTCTCCTCTTGGCTCTGCTGATGTAATCTAAATGAGGGTGATGCGTTTGGTATCAGCTTAGCTGCCTGTTGGAAGTTGAATTTGACATGCAGCAGTTAGTTTGATGATCACTGTTGTCCAAGTATATGATACAAACAATATTTTCTGAATTCTAAGAGGTTTTTGGATGATTGTTGATATAACAACAATGAGTTCAACTTGTTGAAAAAAAACCCGGGAATGTTGATGATCTTTCTCGGAACTATAGACTGTATTTTCTGAATTATTTTGTGTTCTTTTCCTAAATTACAAAGCTGGCCTGTGAAGTTGCAACAGGCTTTGATTGATTTTATCTATGAGGGATTAGTAAATATATTCTTTCAGAAGCTGAATTCATTTTTCTCTGTCTCTCCTACAGATGCTGCATCTATGTGTGAATGGTGAAGCCTGGCATTGGTGTGATCCATTTTCTATTGACCAAGAGGGGAGAATTGTACGCACAATAAACACTGGGACCCACAACATCACCTTCATCATTAAAATAAAGCCCTTGTCAAATGTTCAAAATCAGGTAAATTTCTTTTTATTACTTTAGAGTCTTTGGTGTTTATTTAGCATGATGTTGAGTCATATCCTATTTATAGAATTTATATCCTAATTATTTGCAAACGAATAAATGAATAAAAGAAACTATTCTGAAATTAGCATTTAATATACCTTGCATAATCTTCCTTGAGAAATTGGATCATTATGATAATAATACCTATAATAGTTTGGGAGGTCAGTGTTCGCACTCACCCCGACAATTTATAAGTTACAAATTAGACTAGAAATTGCATTATTCGCCAAGTTATTTTAAAGGTATTGCACCAACAAAAATCTCACTATGATGTGCCATATTTGCTGTGTTACTGTAACAAACAAAGAAAAATTTGTTCATTATAATCTAAATGAGAATAACGGAATAAAAAAAGAGTAGGAAAAGTAAAGATATTCATATATCAATGAGAATGGTTCTTGAAAAATATAAGTGTTGTTAGTAAGTAGTTTACCTGTGCCATGGATAATAGAGATTTGTATTGCAGTCAGTTTGGAGAATAGTGTTCTCTTCTCTACAAATGGATCTTTATATTTTTAATTCTTGAATTCAGCATTCTTACTATGTCATCAGAATGCAAAATTACTATGTCGGTTGCAGTCCTTAGTGTGGCAGAGTTCAGTAACACACAGCTAATTACAGTATGTGTGGATTATTTAATTAAAAAGATGTTGTTGATTTTGGCACTATTTCATTCTTTATGTAACCATCACTATTCTTAGGATGATTAAAATAAACATCGCAATATCAGCAAAATCAAACATATTCTTTTGATCCTTCATTGCCAACTATCTCAGACAAGATACAAATGTAAGTGTGGTGTACTTTTTACAAGAACAATTGAAATAATCATTATTTAAATGGAGACTATTTCCTTGATTATTGTATAATCTTGTCTATCACATATCATCCAATGTCTTATCTAATGTGAAAGTGTCACATCCGCACTAACAGAATAGAGACAGAAAAAATTTTTTTACTTAGAAAAAACAAAAACAAAAAACCTAAAATGATTGAATAGTTATATTCATGGGGACGTAGCTGAATATGACAGGGTATACCATATCAAGAAACTTGTTCTATTTTTTTTAATTATTCCTGAAACAGTGCCATGGTAAAACAACTGACAAATTCCATAATAAAGAATAAATTTACAGAAATAAAATGGAAATAGATTACATGTACCAAGATCCTAGAATTAAATAATAAAATAGTTACAAGATAACACGTTCAAATAACACTGATCGGATTAAAAATGACTTACATGGCAGATTGTAGTAATACTTTGAGATGGTATATAAAAGTATGAAATTAGAAAAAAGACATCTTTTTCAGCATCACAAGATGAAAAGTTGCATGATTATATAGATGTTTCAATTCCTGCTGCAGCCTCATTTAAAAAAAAAAAAATTTATTCTATTTACGTTGTTTAGAGTGAGTGATACATAATAATGTAATGACTGGTGATCATTTCAAATAAGTTTATATATTTATAATTCATAATCATATATTCATATATATGCACACTGAAGTACAAATTTGTAATTCAATATATGATGTGTGATGGGTTTATTTCATGAAAGTGCTCAATGCAAAACATTGACTTTGGAAATAAATCACATGTACCAAGATCCTAAAATCAAATAATGAAATAGTCATGAGATAACATATTGAATATGCAGAGCTTCAAACATGGTGAAATACTAGATTCTGTACTCAGGAAGTCTTATGTTTTTGCCTTTTGAGCTTCTTCAGGCAAATGATTCAATTTTTTTTGTATCCCTATTTAAAAACATTATTGTGAAGCACTGTCTGTTAAGGATAGAGATGTCCTTAAACCAATAATGGTTTCAAATAGGGATCCCCCCAAAAATCAAATAATTTGCCCGGAGTAATCCGAAGTGCAGAAACTTGAGTCTGTATGTATGTATGTGTGTGTGTATATATAATATATATATATATATATATATATATATATATATATATATATATATATATATATATATATATATATATACTTTAGAATTTATTTACATCAGAAAAAAGAAATCTCATTGAATTTTAAATATATCAGCTTTTTTTTCTCGTCATATGGGATAACTAGCATTATTATAAACCAGCATAGTATCCATAAAAAATGGTGGGATTATTTACATGGATTGGCACTACTGCCTAGGATCAGAGTATTCGTGTGCTCTGCCTAAGATTAGTGTATAGTATCTGTGAGCTCATTGAAATGCATTTAACACTATATATGTGTGTGTATATATATATATATATATATATATATATATATACATATAGACATTGCTTTTATATAAGTGGATTATTATGTTCACTTTATTATTTTGGCCGTATATTTCCCTTTTAAAGTAAAACAAATGTTTGTAATGATTTCATTTATTTGGAAATAAGAACTTGAACTATATTACAGGTTGGGTGAAAAACTTCCAATAGGAAATCGGCTATAACTTTTTCATTTATTGGTCAGTTGAAATCAAACCAGCTTTTTATATTTTATTCTTGGTCTTTACAGTGGTAGATTCTAATTTGATACCTGGAATCAAAGATCATAAATCAAATTCTATCCCTCAAATATGAAATTGGTCCCACAAAAGTAGAACAATAGACATAAATTCTAATATGGTGTTAATTCTCAACCACCCTGTACAACTCAAATTAATGATTCTATTTTATTTATTTATTTTTTTTCTCATGTAGCACCTTGATTTTGATGCAAAAAGTATACAAAAATATGTGAGTTGTCTAATCCTACCTCGCCGTGTCGATGGCTTGTTCGACGGGCGGCTTCTCTTGTTGCTGTTAGGGTGTGGTTGGCAACCCATCTTTTGCCTTACTCTTTCCTCCTTTCTTAACAGTCTTCTACAAAAAGCCTTAGCGTGTGGTCGGTAACCTGTGTTTTGTCTTACTTTTTCCTCTTTTCTTAAAAGTTCTACAAAAGCCTTTAAGGGATCCGTCAAGTGACAAAGACTGTCAGCAACACTCTTTTTACTGAACTCCCTCTCCTTTCTTCTCTATCAATAGGGGACTAACTAATTAGTATTCAAAAACAAACAGGCATATATTTAGACAACAAAATGATGAGGTGTTAGAAAAAGTCAACATCTTCTGTATTGTACATATCATAAATAAATTTGTGAATATGTGAGACTTGTCAGATTGTCTCAGTTGGTAATAGAGCAGCAAAAGCAATCACTAGGTTTTGATTACAAATCTATGTTGAGAAATGTTAATTTTTCTCCGGTTTTTAAGTGATTCTGCCTGACTGAATATCTGTGTATGCGTTGCTCAGACAGGCCATACTGTTGGAGCACGAGGGCTGGAGCTTGTAACATATCTTCCTTATCATGTTTAGAAAAAAACTGTTTTTTCAAAATTCCTTCCCCGAATAAGTTTTTTGTCCTGGGGGAGGGGCAATTTACAATCTAAGTTCATACTAAATTGGTCCCTTAGTTTGTGTCCAGCAGGGTTCACACTTTTTTTCTAAAATTTGGATTTTTTTTACTGATCACTGCCGAAGAAAGGGCGAGAGAAGTACCTTATTCATTGCTCACCCCTTTGCCTAATTTTTTTTTTATCACCCCTCACAAGATGTTGATCACGTGACTGCTTCTATTAACTAACTAGACCTGTTTTTTAAAAAATCTGTCTTTTCATTAAAAGTGGTTTGTGTTTGGTGGATTGTTTCTTTGAAGAAAGAGAATAATGTCACTTGATCTTTTTCCCCAAGTGAAGAGTGTATCCATCTTTTGGTACTATAAGATGGGGGTCCAGACATAATATGAGGGAAAGACTAAGAGTCATTCCCCTTGGATCCGATTCAGTTGGTAGTGGGGTAAGAATGCAATATCGAATTAGCTTTCATTTTTTCATTCTTATCTTGAGGATAAGATATACAGAAGCAAATACTGCACATCATCATTGTTGATTAGTTTTTCTTCTTTCTACTAATCAAAAATAATGCCATTATTCCATCTGAGAATTTTACACCTGGTAATAATAAGTTGTCTGAGATCCTCAGTTGAGGCATAGTCATTATTCATCTTTGAATAGTAGAAAGAAAAAACTTTATTATTATTAAATTAATGATGGTGATGTTTGTTGCTTACGTTTGTGCATCCTATCCTGAAGATAAGAATGAAAGAAATTGCTTGGGAGGCTAATTTGATTGTTCAAGCTTTACCCCACCATTAGCTTAAAATGACCCCAGAAGAATAACTTTTAGTCTTTTACTCATTATGTCTTGACCCCCTGCATCATCATAGTACCCACCTTTTTCAACATCATTCTTCCATATATTGGGATACCCCCGTCTCCCCAGAAGGAATGGGAAGAAAAACACGTCTGCATGTGGAGTCAAACTGCTTTCCAGAAAATTGTCCTTTACTTGGGTGAAATCATCTGAAGGGTTACCGTTTCATACTGAGATCTATGAAATGAGATATTACTTATCTATTCCTAAGCAATAGATTCACGGGTAACCGACTAGGAAAAAGGATCTCCTAATCCATTTCCTGATTTGGTTATGTGAATCACCTCTGGATTGTGCGAATGTGGGACCCTTATTGTACCAGGCTCCAAACACAAACTCCTCTCTTCTTTCTCTCTACAGTTTTGAGAAAGGTCATCAATAATCAAAGAGTTTTTAGGATGATTGAATTCAATATTGCTTTCATAACTCAACAGAGATAAACATGGAAATCCTGGCCTAACAATGAAACGAGAAAAACACCTGAATCCTGCGTAATAAGCATTGCTGCAACTGGAAAAGATTTTCTGTTTATCACCATTGCATTTGGATAGAGCACCTGAAGAAGGCTGTAGAATGGATTGGCTGAAACATTGCGTAAACAACGTAGACCATAAGTAGGAATTCAATCGTCCAAAAAACTTTATGAATCTTCTCTTTCTTTTCTCCTCTCTAACAAACTATTCCTGGATTCTACTTTTATATAAAAAATTATGCCTTTCTTTTCCCCCCACAAGAAAAATCTGTGTGTGCATAATACTTGTAAAATCTTATGTACTTTATATAGTACAGTAATACTTGTAGAGTCCTAGTTAAGCTGAGAAAGGGGGTATGTATCTTAAATTTTATTTTCAAGCTGCTAGACTTGAATCTATAACCCTCTTAAATGGAAGGCAGGCACTCAACATCAACTCACCTTGAAATAATGTTTAAGTATAAGATACAGAGGAAGCCTCTTATTGTGATCAATTTCAGACAAGGTCTTTTAGATTGCAACAACTGACTGATAACATTAAGCAAAGGATATAAAAATTTACAATCATTGTTATAACAATTTTACATTATAAAAAAAATTCATCTAAAATGAATAAAGAAATTTCATATCAAGTGGTCTGAACTGACTGATTTTTATCTCAATAATATTTTGATAATATTATCCGTGATTATGATAAGTGGCTTCCTTCGTAATATTTCTTTGAATATGTTAGTTTGAATATATGCTGAAAATCTAAAATAAAATGCAGTGGCGTTCCTTGGGGTTGATGGGGCAGTATCTCAGGGCGTCACCCCCAGTGTTGCCAACACAAAAGTTTTTTGTGTTAAATTGACCTACAAAAAATCTTGAAAAATGCCAAAACACTGCCAGCCTTTTTATTTCTGATAGCTGAAAATAGCTTTAGATTAATCTAAAATTGCTAAAAATAGCTAAATAAAGGCTGAAATCACTGAAAAATAGTGCTCAAAGTAGCCACAAATATTGAATTTTTTTTTTTCTGCCTGAATATCATGGTGTCACCCCTACTCCCATTTGTATGCCAGCAATAAAATGTACACAATGGAATAAATGAATGAATGAATGAAATAAAGGACAACAATTGATGTGTTAAATTTCTTTTATGTTTTTATTCCACAGGTGATCATTCGTGGTCAGTTACTGTTCTCCAATCGCCTCAGCCTCCCCCTTGAGATGAAATTAGTAACAAACAGACGGACTGACTCTGAACTGTGCATGGCCTTGAGTCCTTTGGATAGTGAGGCCTCTTTAATTCTGGATGATGGGGAGGTGCGTTACCTGAGGTTACGACAAATCGGTGTCACATCAGCTTGGTCACAAGAGGTTTTCATTTGTGGTGATCGGATGAAAGATAACAGATTAGTCAAGGCAAGTTAATTCTCAGAATGTATGCATTGCATATTCTTTTTTTTGACCATTTTGGATTCATGAGACATACTGTTTCTCCTTCCAAATGTTATTTTGGATATTTGAACTCCCTTGCAGTGGTATGCAAAACATACTGGGGCATCATGAAACATTGGATTGCTAAAACATTTGATGCTATGATGCTGGAGTTACTCATAGAGAGTATAGATTGCGCTACCAATGACTACGATTTACCCGACTGTTGTGTATAAAACCATAGAATCATGTGCAAAAGCATTTTGCTCCAACTTAGGCACCAGAACATCTCCTAATGGGGGACTATGTGTGAACTGGTTTTAGTTTCTAATTGTCAGTCTTTGGGATTATATTATTTATTAGTTTATATTTCTGAACCAATATTGTAACTCTTCACACTAATACTTTATCTTGTAAAGAGAAATTATTGTTCTAAATTGAAGTTCAGATTTTTAAATTTGAAGCTAAAAAGGTGTATCTTTAACCTTTGTCAATAAGGAGAGAAAGGAAAAACTTTTTTCTTTTTTTTTTTTTTTTTTAGAACAAAAAAAAGGTGATCATTAAACCATCAACTGTTGAAGGTGGTGAAGAGTAGTAGTTATCCATTGCAAGATAAAAGCCCTTGTCCATTGCAAGAAAATTTATTGCAAGTTATCCATTGCAAGATAAAATCCCTGATTCACCGATAGAATTTAGTTGTTACAAATCACAATAAAATGGAAATTTAATTGAGTTAGTCAAAGAACTGCAGTAAAGGAAATTCCTGTTATTTGCAGCTTTTGCAAATTATAACAGAGGGGGGAGTCCCCTAACCCCTTCATTACTAAGCAAAGAAAACCACATACTTCTGAAATCTATGTTAGCCTGGCCGACAAGCTTATATACGCAGTCTCTTTCAACTTTCTCATCTTTAAACAGTGCTCTCTGTTAATTATTTGGGCCTCATGCCTAAAAGGGTAACGTGCCTTTCTCTCTCCAGTTATGGTCTGCCATACCAGATTTTTCTACTTCTCCTTTGGCTATGACTGTTCCCCTCCCCTCCACTCTCTCTCTCTCTCTGATTTGATAATCTACAGCTTGGATATGAATTTTAAGATTATTGATTATTGTATATTTTTAGATTCCAGTCTTGGACAAGAGTCAGCTCATTCACTTGTGGTGTCAGATCTTTTACCAAAACCATGGAAGTGCTATACAGAAACTAGTAAGTAATTTACTTTGATAGATTATGTAATGCATTGAGTTGCAAGAAAAAGTCTATTTGGAAATATTTGATGCCTTCAATTTGCTGTGTTTTCAGAATCTGATGTTAAGGGCCCAAAGAGTCAAATTGGTCTTCCTATTGTATTAGAAATTCATTGATTGGATACTGATTCATTACACAGACCAACCATTAATTGCTATTAGACTTGTTGAATATTTTGTATGAAATACCATAGAAAAATAAGGCACAAAATTAGCATTTAAGGAAGGTATTTCTCAATCCTCTAACTTTAATTTGACTAATTACATTCACTTGGCTAATCATTCTTCATTGTTTCTCTTGACATGACTCCACATTTATTCCAAACATTTTTCAATTCACAATCACTAAAAATAAACAATATGGAAATTTAAGCCAATCCTATATTTAAGAAAAATATTTCTGCAAGAAACACAATTCGTATTTTTTTTCCCTGTATCATTGGGGATTTTTTAAACTGTAAATAAAAATCATTTTCTCCCTCACACTCCTCACCCATGAAATTGTGAAAAGGATTAATAGTTCACTACTTTTGAAGCTATTATCAGTGTAAATATATGTTTACCTCTTATCAGGATTGTGTGAGATTTTTTTTTTTTTTTTTTTGGGGAAAAGAATTGGAAAGGTTTCAGTGGAAGAGTCAATTGTTCCCAGTGGAGAGTAGGAGATATTTTTATTAGAAAAATTGTTACCTTTAATTGGAAGAGTCAATTGTTATGGACAGAAACAGAAAAAGTCACACTGTTCATCTATTATATAGATAAATGGTGTCCTCCCACCTTTTACTGGTTTTGTAAGGTGATAGTGCCCTTACGCTGGCTATAGATTCAGTTCTCTCTGGTTTGGGTCTACATACTACTTTACTATTTACTCAGCCTGTTTGTGATATGCAAGATAGATTTTGGAGCAACACACACCTAGGTGGTGTCACTCCCTTTACCCTGCACTATCTTGCCCATACCTGAGGGGAGAAATGGATTCGTGCCTTTCTCAAGGATATCAGTGCAAAGTGAACACACACTGTCTCAGTTTGAGTTTGAACTTGGCTTGCTGAGTCCGTCCTCTGTTTGGCTACCCTGCCTCTTCTTACTGGCTGAGATTTATTTTAGATATGCTTTTTAAATAATGTTAAGCCGTGATCTTATGTATGATATCAGAAACTATCTACAAAAACTGTCAACATCAACATAGGTTTCTTTAGTTTTCAAGTTGGTCTAGCAGGCTGGCTGGCTGGCTGGCTAGCTATGTATGTATTGTGTCTACAGGCCATACAAATAGAGCTAAAGAGCTGAAAATTCCAACATTTACCCCACACGTCTAGAAAAAACATTTTTTTTTTTTTTTTTTCGAAAATTCACCTCAAAATTAGTTGGGAGGTACTTTGCAATGCAAGTTTACACTAAATTGGTCTCTAGTTTGTGTTAGACGGCATTCACGCTTGTTTTTTGAAAATCTGGAGATGAGAGAAGTAACTTATACAATAATCATCCCCTTTTTCAAAATTTTTAATTGATCATACACAATTCAGCATGCTACCAAAAGATGTTGGTCACTTCCATTGAGTGACTAACTAGACCTGCTCTGCCACCATTTAAAAGAAATAAATCTTTCTTTCAATAAATGATGATCTTTATTTTCTTTTCAGATTGTCTTCTCTCCACTGTTTGTTCTCAAGTCCCATTTGCCTGTCCCCCTGTACATTGATGTGGACACTCCCAAACTGAAGTACCATCAACAGGTTCAAGTACCGAGAAAGGGGAGGGCCTTCCAACTTCATTGCCAAGGGGGAGACATTGTTCACTCCTTATCTTTCCAAATGGGGTATGTTGACCTGAGAGACATTTTTTTTCCCTGTATTTCACATTACAAGCAAATTTAGATGGATTTTTTATCAACTCTTTAGTTACTGTTATTGAACCTTCTCAAATTAAATGGACTTTCCCCAAATTCTGTATAAATAGACCCAATTTTTCAGTCTTTGCAGAAGGAAAACAGGTGTCCAATGAATTCCTGTTACTCAAATAGTTTTATTTTAAACAAAATCAGTAACATCAATTGGTATAGTTACCTTATGGGGAGGTTTTGAATAATTTTTTTTTACTTTTGCTATGATTTCAACGTCAAAGAAATATGGATATTGGTTAGCATCTTGATTGGAATATTAGTTAGCAATGAGCTGAGTGGTCCGGTCTCATTGGGTGCCTCATGATGCATATATGTCGTGTCCATCTGAGAGGCTAATTTAAAAAAATTTTCCTCCTTTTTTCTTTGTCCCTTTTAACATTACAAAAAAGAGAGATGAGAGACCTGTTTATTTCTGTTGACAATTAGATGGTGCCTGGTGGTGTACTCATGCAGATTTTGTTCCAAAAATGTGACCAGGAGTGCCTGGAGATACATTAAGATACACTTGCAAGCAAAGAGAGAAGAATCTGTTGCCTACTTGGCTGGTTGGTCGAGTGGGCCATTAGTGGAGCTGACAATTTTTTTTTTCTTTTCCTAAAATTTCATCTTGAACCCTGGGTAGTTACCTCTGCCTATTCACATTTGAAGTCTTTTGTCAAACCACAAAATAGACTCTGGAGCTGACTGTTTTTACATTACAAAAAGGAGAGATGAGAGACCTGTTTATTTCTGTCCACGCATCCCTGGAAAACACCTTTCTGTCAGTCAGTCTCAAACATGTTAAATATCAATTTTCTCAGCTGTATCATGTTTGATTGATGTGAGACTTGGTGCAGATCTTCTGTTGAACCATCCTCATCTTCCTCTCCCTGCTACTACTACCATAGATGGTGGGCACATCGTTGAACTCGTGGTTCTTGCTTTCTTTGAGATTTGAGTGTGAAAACAATGACAATTTTCAACTTATATTTGATACGATAAGACAAAAAGGCTGCATTTAGGATATTTATTTTGATAAATATATTGATGTAAAATGGAGAGCCCATATAACATTTTTTCATTTTGATTCTGTGTATGACCCTTGAAGATACTAAGAGGTCTTTATACTGTTCTAGAAATAAACTCTATGCCAACTGGCTGAGTGTGATCACAAGTAGTGAATCTTCCAATAAAAAGTCTTTTTCTTGATATTCACCTTGAAGCACTTTGAAGATATTGGTTAGCCAAAAACTGAATAATGAGTTCAGGCTCATTGGATTCTCCATACTTATCATCTTGTGTCAAAACAAGAAAAGTAAATAAGTATATTATTCAATTTATATTTGATAAAATAGCAAGAACTCTGCCTTTAGGGTATTTATTTTTCTCATTAATGTTTTGTTGTTGTTGAAATGGTTTGTTTGAAATCTGATATTTTCTCCAGCCGTAAAAGATACTGAGGAAGTCATTTAGTATAATCATGGATGATATTATCAAACGGTTATTGTTATCAAAATTGGTTGGTCCTGAAAACTTTATTTTAAATGAATTATGAATTTTTAAAAGATTTTTTTCTGATCTTTAATTTCGTTTAACTTAAAGTTACTTATGACATTGAATTTAATGGCATAGCAATGAATGTAAATTGTTCTAATTTTTATATCCCTAGGTTGTTGTTATCTAAAAGACTCTGTCCTGAAAGGATCACAATAAGCAGCTTCCTCTGTATAATAATTGACTTTTGTTAGAGTTCTGTGACTACAAATCTTGGTTTTGCAACCTTGAAATATTGATTGAAGAAGTTTGTTCGAATGAGACTTGATAAGAAATGCAATTAAAACATGAAATTTTTTTTTTTTTCCTCGGTATTTGAGTTTTTAAGTGACTTGTTTTTTCTCCTTTTTCCTCATCTATAGTGATGGTATGCAGAGATCTAGTCCTGCTATGACTATCTCAACTGGAATGATCGAACAGGTTGACCGTACCCCACTTCAAAACCCTGTCAACATTGATCGTGTATTGTATGACTGGCGTGCTGACATGACCACGACTGGCTGGCCGTATATCAAGTTTCATGAGGAAACGTAAGTCAAGGCTTCTCGGGTTGTATGAGGTTTTGATGACAGTTTCTATTTGCTTTACTGACACTGATAAAATTCATTTGCTGACATAGGTTTCTTCAGTTTTTAAGTTGTTTTAACTGTATACACATTGCATGCACCGATTGGGCTAGAGAGCTAAAAATTCAAACATTAACTCCTTATTATGTCTAGAAAATTTTTTTTTTGTTCTTTGAAAATTCCCCCACCTCCCATAGGATCTTAGTAGGGGGTTCAATTTGCAATGTAAGTTTATGCAAAATTAATCCTTTAGTTTGGATCCCCATAGAATTTACGCTTGTTTTTTGAAAATTCAAACTTTTTTTAATGATCACTGATCAACAAAAGGTTAAAGAAGTAACTTATTTACTGATTACCCCTTTTTCTAATTGATAACCCTCTACATAGCATGTTATCAAAAGATGTTGGTTATGCAATGGTTTCTATTGAGTGACTAACGATACGTGTTATTTTATCCTTTATTTCAATCAGGATATTATGAATCATTATTATTGATTTTTTACTTTTATCTATCTTAATCCACCAGTCCAAAAACAAAAATGGGGCAGATATATTGGGATGGAGGGTAGATTTAAAGGTTTGATTTCGACTAGCCAGCTAGTTCTTGTAGCTCAGTTAGTAAGAGCAGTCAGGTATTGACCAGGTTTCTCTTTATTATGGAGCGATGTGAGTTCAAGTCTCGCCGAATGCTCATTCTTTAGTTCTGGTTCTGTGCCATTTATTTACTACCATAGATTGATGGCCTGAGTGAAGTTGCAATAAAAAGCAACTGAAAAAAAAAATGAAGGAAAATAGTAGTCAAAAATCAACAGTTAACAGTTAAATTCATGTAAAAAAATTGAATTTCAGTATCAAGGGAAATAACCTTTAATCAAAGTTACTTCCTTTGAACTTCAGATGAATTTTATAAATATATTTTTTTCTATTCAATTCCCACAGGAGTTCTATTATTTTGATATTATTCACGGAAGAGTTCCATTTACAATTATTAGTGCTTACCAATGGTTCATGAATTTAAGAGTAAATAATAATGATTTACAATATTTCATGTAATGAACATAAATGATAATATCTGTGCCTTGCATAAATAAATCACTGTAGTCCACGTGTGTACCAGAACTAATCATCTAAAAAAAAAAAAACGTTTATGTAAAATTAAGTATCAACTCAAGATTTGGGCATTGTTGGTCCCAAATAATCTAAGAAACCTCATATAAGCACTTCTTTGAAAAAACAAAATTTTTCAGAAGGTGCCTGGTGGTGTACTCATGCAGATTTTGTTCAAAAAATGTGACCAGGAGTGCCTGGAGATACATTAAGATACACTTGCAAGCAAAGAGAGAAGAATCTGTTGCCTACTTGGCTGGTTGGTCGAGTGGGCCATTAGTGGAGCTGACAATTTTTTTTTTCTTTTCCTAAAATTTCATCTTGAACCCTGGGTAGTTACCTCTGCCTATTCACATTTGAAGTCTTTTGTCAAACCTCAAAACAGACACAGGAGTTGACAACATGAACAACCTTCGTCTAATTTGGGTTTGTGTCCTGTCACGTTAAACTAAATTGATGTATGAAATTAACGTTTCACTACTGTAATTTGAAATTATGACCAGGTGATCAGTAGTTGACTCTCTTACTGACTGAGCAAAACTGACAAGTCTCCAGATACCTGGGGAAATTTATGTTACATATATATGAGGATTTATTTTATCAAAACAAAAAATATTTTAAAATTTTCTTTCCATGTAATATATACAAGATAAAAGTTGTAGAAATCATCTTCAGTCAGAATAGAAATAGGAGTGGAGTTTGACCTTGCAGCAGCCAGGCTTGTACTGACTGCAAAAATCCAGCTAAAGCCAGAATACTTGAACATGTTTTTCTTTTGCAGTCCATTCGATGTTGCTCCTTCCAGAGAAAGTATTTCATCTGCATCTTTTGGTCTTCCTCCTCGCTCCTCTCCAGAAAGGGATCAAACTGCCTCGACCAGTAACGATGCTGCACTATCTGCCCTTTATCGAGATAGCTGCAGTATTGACTTAGATATCACGTTGTCTGAATGTTGGCCAGGATGTTGCACCATCTTACTTGACATCACACCCTCATCTCTATTCACCAACAATACCTGCACTGACTTTGTGCTTATTGCACCAAGTGACCAACACTGGAATGTCCCCCAAGGAGCCACATTCACTCCCACAGGAATACAGGTGAGTTATTGGTGGTTGGGTCATGTTATCATACAGGTATACAATCTCTTATCCAAAATTCTGAAAACTGAAAAATTCCAATTTTGCATTTTTTTTTTTTCACTTGAAAATAGAAAGAACCTAGACATTTTTTTTTTTTGAGTACTTTGACCAAAAAATTACTAGTATACTTTTTATTACTACTTTTATTTTGACTCATTTACCACTATACAAATAAGACTATGAATAGTATTGCAGTTTAATTTACCACACTCAGTGTGAATATAAGTAGTGTCGTGGCAGAGATATTCCAAGTCATCAACCTAATTGTTTAGCCTTTTATATGGTGCCTTCACTACCATTCTGTAATCCAAATTCTGAAGAGATTGTGGACCTCTGTGTGTGTATATATGTGTACATATATTTGAAGAAAAAAAGAAAAAATTCTGTTGAGTACAAGAGACTCAAGACATTTTTTAAAATTATTACATATTCTGCATTCGCCATTTTTTTGATAGCATTTTTTTGTTTTTGTTTAAATCTTATGATAAATAAGAGTATTGATATACTTATTTCACAATCCTAGGAGGTTCATTGTAGAATGACAGCTAGTGTGGGGAGTTTGATCGTCACTTGGTGGTCTACTATTGTGGCTTTGTGACAGGCTAAGCTAATGAGTTTCATTTAAAAGCAAAACCTATCCTGTAGGGGTTATTATTGTATGTTTTAATTGTTACTTGGTACAAATATTCCTTCTAATATCTTGTGTGTGACTGTACACCCTAGAAGGAATGCTGCTGCTTGGTACATTTATCAACTAACTCCCTCGTAAACATGAGAGATGTTAAACAGATATTGCTATTCAAAGTGTTATGTAATCACATAATTCTAAGTTTTTTTCCCTTTATTCTTTTAGGAATATTTTCAACTTGGTCTGGAAATCAATGGTGAAGTGGTGACATCTGGCATAATACCATTGTCTGAAGAAGAGGTGGCAGCCAGACGATATCGCACAGATGTTGGGGAAGTTCTTTATGTTGATGGATATGTGCACACAGCCATTTTCACCAAAACAAACGAGGGTAATCGTAAGGTAAGATCAGCAATTCTTTAGCTTCTGTAGCATTACTTACTTCAATATAACCTTATTAATAAAGTTGGAAGAGATATAAGTATTCACTCATGTTTGTCTGTCCACACAGTATCTCCAAAAGTTCTCAATGAATTTCAATGATTTTTTATATTCTATTTCTATGTTATATTTTTTCCAGGATTTTTTTTTTAGATTAGGAAATATTTTAACATCTATTGAGGTAACATTCAGAAATATGAAAGAAATCGAAACACAGATACGTCCCTTGTGTCATAGCTGTATATGAACTGATTTTCATCGTATACATGCGTTAGTTGTTTTTTTTTTTTTTTCCTACACCTGAGGATTTCAAATAAAAAAGGTTGTTGGAGATATGCAAGTGGTTGAAAGGTTAGTAGCATGGAGAATAGGACTGGCAAGCCAGGTTCGAACACCTGCCAAGACAGTTTGAACTCCCTTGTGCTAGTACCCTTGGGGAAGGCAGGGATCTACCTCTCCTCTCCCAACAAGTTATTGGCCAGCAAAGCAGGGTAAGGCCAATTAACTTTTCCTACCTTCTTATATTTACAACAAACCTTTGAGAAGGCTTAAGTCCAACAACAGATTTTAAAAGCTGATTTTTAAAAATGGTAGTGAAGATGTTAGGAAAATGATCTCAGCAGTGGTAGTCTGAAGAGAACCCCCCCCCAAAACCTGCCTTCCTTATTTCAACAGTGAATATTAAAATAGAGAATGCTTTTCTCTGAATTCTCCTCATTTGTCATCCAGCTTTTCAACCCCCCTCCCCAGTAGATTATTCTTTTTATAAAAAAGAAACTACTGAATTTTTTCAGTGAAAGTGTCCAATGTTATGAACAAAGAAACATAATGAATAATGTTATTTCTTCCGAGTAAGATGTTTGATTGTTTTGAGCTTTGACTGATTTTGAAAATAACTTGAAGCTACGCCAAGGACAGGTTTTTGACTTACGCAACCTCATGTCTGATCACAGATACGTAGAAAATCCCCATAAAGTTTTAATGAAAAAATTTTGAATTGAAAAGCACGTTGTATTGTATAATATTTTTCTAGTCTTCATAACTGATGAGGCATCATATGCCATGTGGCATTCCATTTATTTCTTGTTGGATAAGATTAGAAATAGGAAGACGGTCAAGCAGATGATCCTACTTCTCTTGTATAGTGTAGTCTGCATTATGATGATGTTTTTATCAAAAATTTATGTGTAGAAAAAAAAAATTAACACATACAATCTTATGTGTGTATGTGTTTTTTTATAGGTGCCATATATTACTCTATATCACAGTACCTTACAATGACATCCATATCTTGTTTTGAATTTTAATTCCTGATTCTGGATTTTTTTAGGCTTACTTCTTCACCATCAATTCATGCATCCAACACAAAATCCGAATCATTACTGTATCTGAGAGATTCTCCATCACAAACTTCAGTGGGTCCCCTTATCAACTGCAGACAATTTGTGTACCTCTTGGCAATGGAAAGGTAAGAACACTCTTCAGGTATTTCTTTGATCTTTTTTTATATCTACAGAATTCTGAAGACTATGGTCTACATGGTAAAGGGATTCTAACATTTTCATTAACTGTTGTTTTCAAGAATGAAGCAAATGGTTTCCTTTTAACAAATTTAGATATTGTTAGTTTTAAGATAATTAAGATAGAAAGAAAACGCACCCTTATCAGAGGTGAATCCCGGATTTTGAGTTTTAAAAAAAATTGATTTTTCCACATAAATATGTAAGAAAGAAAATAAATTTCGAACATCCAAAACAAAAAAATGGTATGAGATCCTGCATTTTTCACTTATATTTGATTTGTTGCTTTTTAGCACTAGAATTGACAAAAGAGTAAAATAGAGGAAATTCACCATGAAACCATTTGATCAAAAAGAATATAAAGAATTAGATGGAAGATAGTTTATCTTCTTCCTAATTTTTCAGTTGCTTTTTATTGCAATATCGCAAACAGTAGTGAAAATAATAATTTCTAATACTTCATCTAATGAAAATAAATGATAAAATAAGGTGGAAGATATCCTGCTTATATTGGATGATAAACAAACTAATGAATTTTTATTTCTAAAGTGAATTTATAATTACTTGCGATTTTTGTTTTTTTATTTATAAAATTTCTATGTTTAGATACCTGGAAAAAAAAGTGTTTTTTTTCATCCTGTTCTACCCAAGCAGAGTTGGGATCCTGACCTTCCTTCCTAACTTGATCCGTGCCTGCTTATAACTTTCTAATTGACTGTGCTTTATTATTTTTTGTTTCTCTTTCTAAACCAAAAGGCCAAGCTTCCTACCGAATTGACCATTGTTGATCTACCAAGCCATCAAAAATCGAAATCTAATGATAATCTCTGTCCATTATCCTGCTGGAGTCTGCAACTTCAGACTGACCAAGAAGAAGATATTGAGCTGAATGAAAAGACAAACTTTGTTCATTATATCTGTCTCCGAGAGGTATCAAAGGATGAAACGCAACACAGCACGATGGCAAACAGTAAGTTTTTGTTCCCTTCTTACTCTGTAATTTTGGTCATTTCTTCCTTCATTTGACTATAATTGAAAGAAAAAATTACTAGACAACTGGCCATTATACGAAGTTGACATTCATTAGATAGATTTGTTGGCATACAAGATGTTGAGATTGAAGTTGTCTAGATCAGTGGTTCTCAAGAGATCTAATAGAAAAGAATGATGTAAAAAATCAGAGATTATAGATCTTTCTTCAAAGTTTCTATAAAACATCTCCCTTGACTTAATATCTAAATTGGCAACATTGATGAGAAGTAACCAAAATACTTTGAAGCCATAGTTTTGTTGGATGGACAGAAAATTACTTTCCATGACAATTATAGCATTCTGCTCCACACACCATTAGATCTGGCCCCTTCCAAATGGGCACTGCACCAGTTTTATTAATTCTGAGGATAATGAACTATCCATACATGCCTTAAGTATGACAAATTGTTTAAAAGGGTATTTGGAGGACTACTGCTCACTGCAACTCATCCAAGCCCCATAAGTGTCCAAAATGTAAAATTGCATTTTTTGATTTTTTTTTCTTTTCTTTTTTTTCTCCCCTATTACCAAAAATATCTAAATGAGGGAGTTGTGGTAAAGTCAATTGTTACATATCTAATCATTAAAGTGAATGAAAGATTTGATGTATTTGTCTCAGAAATCCTACCCATAATACATCAGTGCTTCCAAACCTTTTCATAGCCAACGACTTTTTTTTTAAAAGAAAAAATGAATTTTCCCAAGGAACCCAGGGTTTTGGAAGGTCTGCCTGTACCAGCAAGCTCACTGACTTCTGGTTACACCTTTGTGGACTTTTCAGAGGTCTGCGGACTCTAGGTTGGGAACCACTGGGTTACATGAATAGCCAGTATAAAACTACTCTGTAATACTATATGTTTATTTTGATTTTATTTTCAGATGAGATCCATTGGTCATTCCCACTGCGACTGATTGCCAATGAACTGGGCACTCGCTTGACCACTGCTGTTCCAGTCCAGTTGAATGCATATGCAACAACTCAGCCACTCGTCCTCAGTGGTCACGTTCAAGATGGCTTGACTTATTTTGTCTTGGACACTGATAAGTCTCCTGGTTGTTTGATTTCAAATTGTTGTCCATTCCCAATTTCATATGGACAAACACTCATGAATCTCACCATCAGTGGTAAGTACAACACACACACAATCCTCTTTAGGAGATTCTTATCATATTCAAAATTATATATAAGAAAAAAAAAATTTAGGTTGGTAATTTCTTTGATAGTGATTAATCAATGAGACAATTTTTTTCCCTCTCCACTTTGGCAATTTCTGTTACATTTTTCCTTCCTTCTTTCCCTACACTCTTATTAAATCATCTAATATTATCGCTGAAAACAAAACATTCGAAAATGGGATGGTCATAAAAAGGGTTATTCATCTCATTCTTATTGTGGTAATCACAAAAGTGAAAATCTTTGGATTTCGCTGCATGCAAATCTTATTTATTTTCACTCTTACTTATTTATATTCTTTGATATAAATAAATAAATGAATATCAAGAACATTTAATGGAAAACAAACTCATATTTGCCCCACAATTCTGTCAATACTTGCATCTTTCTCTTTGAAAACTCTGATAGCACCACCTATTTCATTTATTCATTATGCCATTTTGTACATCCATAGTTGATTTTGTCAATGGTAAAACATCAAGTTTTGGCTGATCCATTCTACAGTCACAGATGTTGAATGGAAAGAAAGTGTTTTATTTATTTTAAATTTTATTGGAAACCTGAGGAAGGCTGTAGAATTTTTTTTTTTTTTAAATAGAAGAAGACAGGTCTAGTGAGTCATTTAATAGAAAGCATCACATGACCAACATCTTTTGGCAGCATGCTATGTTGGGGGAGATCAATCAAAAAATTGGAAGAAGGGGCGATCAATGATAAGTTACGTCTCTCACCTTTTGTTGGGTAGTGATCAATAAAAATTCTGAATTTTTTGAAAACATGCATGAATACTACTGGACAGAAACTAAGGGAACGATTTGGCATAAACTTACATTGCAAATTGAATCCCCAACTGAATAAAAACCTAGGGTAGGGAGATTTGACATCCCTTCCCTGTCCATTTTGTAGACATGATGAAGTAAATGTTGAAAATCTCCACCATTGGTGTGGCCTGTATGCTTGATTTATACACAGCCAGCCAGGCCAACTTGAAAACTGTCAAACAAAACAAAAGTCAGAATCGGCTTCTTCAGTTTCTAATGAACTTACCTAAAAGATGCCATTAGGCTTGATGTCAAATCACTTCCCATTAATAGAATTTATATTATCTATTTGCAAATTAATAAATAAGGGAAACTTCTCTTTAACTAGCATTTGATATACCTGGGGTTATCCTTCCTTATGAAATTGGATCATTATAACAATGACTATTAGAGTGAGCATGAATACAGGTTCTCCCCACAGTATTATAATTAAGTTGTAAATTGGACTGGAAATAGCTCCTAGTTGGTGCATTTTAATTGTATTGTGCTAACAAAAATCTTGCTATGATATGCTATTTTTGCTTAGTTGCAGTAACAAACATATAGTAATTGACCATTGTAATATGAATGTACAAAAACTAATTTTCTCTCGCTTCTTTCAGATGTCACAGTTCTTGAAGAAACTGAGTTACTTGATTGCCTCCCCACAATAGAACCTGGTCATTGTGTCCATTATACAATGCCTTTCTTGAACTCTATATTCCCTGAAATACCCACCAGCCAAATCTTGCCCAAGCTTCATGTCAGTGCCTGTATGCCAGAGGATGACAGTTCCCAGCCAAGCTGGAACAGTGGCATTGATATATTATCGCAGCACGATACCTTTGTGCACATGCCCAATGCTTCGGACATCAAGGTGCACGTGGAACGAATAAATATGACCACCTACTTGATCTTGGAACCGGTCAGCAGGGCAGATATTTCGGCCAAGGAGATCCGAAGTCGGATCAAGGGAAAAGAGACGAAGAAGGTGCTGGTCAAAGACAAGGCAGCTGCAGTCAACGGGAAGAAGATTGCGAAAAAGACTTCCGCGTTCTCTTCGGTTTTTTCACTACAGAAAGCCAACATGTACGAGTCGTCTAAATTGAAGGACACGCTTTGTTTCAACTGTGGCTGTATGATCAAATCGGTTCGGTTCGTTATTCTTGATGAGACATCTTCTCCCGACTCCTTTGGAGAAATACTGGGTGTGTCCATGTCAACGGTCTTCCTTGCTCACTATCCAGTGACCAATTTCCCATCACAAATGGTGCAGATATCAAAAACGAGCATGGTAGTATGTGTAGGGGATATGCAGATTGACAACCAGCTGTTTCATAAAGCTCAGTATGATTTCCCAGTCGTTCTTATCCGTCAAGAGGGTAACCTGATGTCTGCGGCTTCTTTGCCGCCTATCGATAACCAGATGAGTGCTGTTGAAAAGCACGCTATCCTCAAATCTGCCAGTTTTCTCCATCTTCAGGTTGTCATGGAAACGGATGTTCTATCAAAGAAGTCGTCCATCGTGAAAGCCTTGGAGATTTCCATCCAGCCTCTTGCACTCTTCCTGGAAGATGCTTTTATCTACCGTCTCCTTAAAGAGCTCCAGGCATTCATTCCGACACAGTTGTCCATAGAACGGTCTCTCCCAGACAATCTGAAACAAATTCCGGCATCAATCATCCAGGCGTCAGATGTTATAAACTGTCCAGTCAGAATGCAGTATTTGTGTATTCATCCAATCAATACTCTGCTCAGTGTTCACGCCTCTCTCAAGTTATTCATTGCTTCTGACCACACCCCCCTGTCATTTGGTAAATTTGAAAAGGAAGAGATCTTCACATCATCCTATTACCTAATACGAACCATGACAATGCATTATGCTTCTGGAGCCTTGGTTCGTGCAGGTAAGTCTTTCTATATCTATCTCTCTCATATACATATATATATATATATATATATATAGTAAGTCCACAATCTTACTATTCTTCCCTTTTTATTTTTCATTTTGTAACTATTATTCTCTCAAAACACCAACAAAATAAGGATTTAGAGGAAGCAACCTATTGTTATCATGGCTAAATTTATCAAACAGTTATTATCATCATCAAAATCAGTTGGTCCCAAACACTACATTTTAACAATGATTGTAAATTTTTCCTTTTTTTGTATCCTCTGCTTAATGTTATCAGCCAATTATTGTTGTTATCTTATAGACCCTGCTCCAAAGTGATCACAATAGCCAGTTTTTGCTGCATTTCATTTCAGATATCTTTTTTCATTCATTAAAAAGTTAATCTCAGTTGAATTTGCATATTTTTTTTTTTTTCGATATAATTCAAAATGAGTTCCGTTTACTTGATGTTTTAAACATTTAAATCTTAGCTTTCAAGTTCACAAACCAACATTGAAAGTTTATTTGATTGACTTCATAAAAGTGAAAAGATTTCTCGTAGTAAAATGTTTCTGCTCAAATAACCATTGTGTTCTTATCCTGTGTACACGTGTTTGATTATTTTTCATTATCATTTTACAGGAATTGTTGTGGGATCTCTGGAAATTCTTGGCAATCCAACTGGACTTATCCGAAATATTGGCAATGGAGTTGCTGACCTCTTCAAATTGCCATTCACAGGCCTGACCAGAGGTCCAGGAGCTTTTCTGGCTGGAGTGTCCCTAGGGATGTCCTCTTTGCTAAGGAATGTTACAGCTGGTGAGTTTTATGAGTTAAGAAGGGATATATGGGTTTGTGACATTTCATCTAAATTAACACCTCTAGAATTTCCACAGAATCCAGCTAGTGGCTAAAATATGTGATTCAATCGTAGAAATATATGTGAAAGTAATGATACGTTTGTTAAAGTAATTCATAAAACAAGATAACATGCAAACAGAACTAATTTATCTGTTGTTATTGATCTGTTTTGCTATGCCTAAAAATTACTTAATTTCTAGTAATCAATAGTAGACCATAGGGATAGATATGTGAGGGAGGAGTAATACATGAATGACAGTCATAGTGGAGGTTGTTTCCATTTTGCTCTTGGTCAAGCATAAGTACCTTCTTCTATTCTTACCCTTGTTCATGAGATTGCAAGTGTGGGTGGGGAGGTAGAAAAGAAAGGTTGAAATGTATGATGAGAATGGATAATAATCAGAAAGTGTTACTGTTGTACATTCAGACAAGCAGAATAATATTTGAGTTTTTGATTTGTTGCAACCGTTTTAGAGGGGAAGTGAATTGCAGGCATGATATATATATATATATATATATATAAAAAGTAGAATGTGGATTCGCTACACAAACTAACTCATGTTTCTGCCCTTCCTGTTGTGTAGTGAATCCACATTCTACTATTTATTTCCAGCTCTACTCTAAAACAACTTAACTTCAAGAGTAAAAAGTTGTATATATCGAGCATTCTATGAAATAAATCCATTACATTTCAGAAGTGGCTTTATATTATTGATATATTATTATATTATGTTATACTGCTAGCCTGATTTGTACCATATATTCAGTATATATATATATATATATATATATAAAAGTTTCTTGTTTGTCTGGCTATGTATGTTGACATTTTCTAAAAATCTCCGAATCAGTATTTTAAAATGAATATGGTTGTGACTAGTATCAAATTTGATTGCTGACTATTCTACCCATAGTTGAGGGGGGTGGAGAGATTGATTCAAGCTTTTTGCAAAGGCATTAGTGTGAAGTGAATGTAAACAGCCCCATTCAAAATGAATCTTTTATCATAGTATGAGATAAATGTTTTTTTATTTCTCTCCTCAGGTACTCTGACTTCGATAACAAATTTTGCATCCAGTGTGTCACGGAATATGGACCGTTTATCATTGGACTCTGGACATTTAGAACGTCAAGAAGAAAGTCGCAGAAATCGGCCTGCTGGATTATCAGATGGTTTAAAGCAGGGACTGACTGGTTTAGGATTAAGTTTATTGAGTAAGTGAGGTTTGGCAAAATTAATTACTTGATTTCTATTCTTTATGCTAGTGACATTGGAGGGTATTGAATAATGAATTCATTGCATCTCTCTGATAAACATCCTCATGCAGGTCTGTAGGGTATTTCACATTCAGGTTTTGATGACACTGAAGAATCCGCAAGATGTAGGAAACCCTCCCAAGTAGTTGTTCGTGAAGCAAAGCCATGAATAGATCGTGTTGGTTTAATTAACCTCTATTGCACCATTTTTTTCAAAGATTTTGCACACATGGTAACTTTGAAAGCTTATAACTTGTCAATTTCAGTCATACATGAACAGATATGCATGATTTCATAACCATAAAAATCAAATGTTCTTGTTCAGTGATCAGAATTGCCTGCAATGTCAATGTAAACCTTTTTTCTCTTTGATTGAAGTCTCCTAAAGAGAACTAAAAGTTAGTAGGTCCTTTTGAAGGAAATGTTAGTTGGAGAAATCTGCGTATAAATATTCTTGCTAAATCAACTCTGGCACACCTAACTAAAATTGTTTGGTCATCCGATGTAAGTTGTCAGAAACTCCCTTTAACACCCCCCCCCGCTAGACCTGTGTAAAGGGAGGATATTCAATGGTAAACTTTCATAATTTAAGGAAACCAACTTTAGAGAAAACAGGAATTAATTTCATTAATGAAGATGATATTGTTCACTCTTAGGAATGCATAGTTCTCACTGTTACGCCCTGTAAATACAGTATGCTGAACTTGCATATTTACAAGATTCATTCATTATTGAATATTTATTTGTTCTGTTTGGATTAGGTTGGAGAATGTCTTATTTCAGGTAACTGACACCCAGAAGTAACATCAAGGATCCAATGAACTAAGAGCTTTAAAAAATATTTTGTAACTAAATCCATATCTTTATTCTGTAATTTTGACTTGGAAATAGGAATTTTGTCAATTGCAATCATTTTATTCACATACTTGTAAAATCCATTGCTTTGTATTCTCCCCCAGGTGCTATTGCTGGTATTGCTGACCAACCAATCCAAGGAATACTATCCTCTCAACTTGTTACCGAGAATAATTCACTTGCAACTGGCTTTGTAGCTGGGGTTGGGAAAGGTCTGGTTGGTGTAGTTACCAAACCTATTGGTGGAGCTGCAGAATTTTTATCCCAGACTGGGCAAGGTAAGTAGTTTTTCTTGATTAACACCTCAAGTTCTGATAGGTACTGTTATTTTACAATTCTCATGTACCTTTATGAGATGCTTTTCAGTTGGTTTCAGGTGAATTAAACTGCAGAAATAAGAAGGAAGAGGTGTGATGTCATTAAGAGGTGTGACGTTGTTAGAAGAAATTTTATTCTGTTCAATTCTTCGTTTTACCTGATGCTAATGATGTCGTAGTATAATGTTCGAGGTCTGCATTTTTGTAATTAAAATGGACAAAAAAAAAAGGCCAAAAATGTCCATTTACGATTTCTATTGAAAATAGTACTTGCGTAATACATAATAGTTCACAAGTATGAGAATCAGTTGACTCTCAAGAATGTGTGCTTGCTTTTCTTCCACCTCCTACTGCTACTTCTACCATTGATGGTGGATGCATTGTTGAACTTATGGTTCTTGTTATATTCTATCTGACCTAATGAATTTTACATATTTTGTTCCCTTCATGGACCAGTTCCCCTGTTCATCAAGATTGGTCTCCAGCAATTTCACATTAAGAGTTAAACTTTATTAAAAACACAACTGATTATGCCAGCATTCCTTGAATGCTGCCCATCACTTGACCTTGTGCCATACTAAGTTTGTCATTTCTATATCTACAGGAATTTTACATGGTGTTGGATTGACTCGAGTATCTGAAGCCCGATTCAAACCTCGTTTGGATGCTGTCCATCAAGGGAAGAATGCCAGTATCAAGTACATTTTGTAAGTAACTGAAGAGTTTGCTCTCTCACACATACTGGAAAATTTCACATGAGAAATAAAAAAAACTAATTCAAAATTTAGCTAGAGTGACAAATCATCTCCAGTACATTTAGTAGGGGTAGTTTACTGAAAATTTTTTTTTTTTTTAAATCCTTTTAAATGTCCACTGGATTCATCTTTTATTATTTTACTAGCATATACCCGTAAAAAATGATATATATATATGAAGCATTGAAGTATTTTATTACGCAATTTATTTTTGATAATTCAAGTAGCTTAATTTCAAGCTTTTCTCAACTCATCTCAGGCTGTTTTATTGGACATAAGATCTTGGGAATTTCTGTGAAGTAATCATCATCATTATGTCATAGAGAGCTGATAAAACAATTGAAAAGTTAGAAGAACATGATCTCATATTTTTACATTTAATGTAGAGCAATCCATCATAAGTTTGAGGGAAATTGCATATGGCTTTTACATGGATAGAAAACTTCACCTAAAAAATCTATCACAACTTAATTCAGACTACAGCAGTGAATAAACAATGCAGATAGTTCAGTTCCCATTGCACAGATAAATAAGAGCTGCTGGGTATCTCTAGGCAAAAGGGAAGAAAGTTTGATCTTCACCTGGAACTTATTCTTCATTTATAATTTTGCACTGTTTACTTGCTGTTGTAAATCAACACTCACATAAGAAAAGAGAAGAAACTGTATCACTCTTGGCTACTTGGTCAGGTGATTTAAAGGGTCATTAGTGATTCAATGGTCCTCTGGATTCCTATTGAAACTTTTTTTCTCATTTAAAAAAAAATACAGTAAGCAAATAGAAATTCTGAGTTTTGAGTTTTTATCAATCATCATCAGTCTTTTAACATCCTTTGTTGGACAGACTATTCCTGAGATTTATCAGACATCTGGATTGTTGGACCAATATCTCCTGAATCTGTATATTTTCTGCTGGCCACAATTTTGCATATGATCTTTAGCCATCCACATTGTCAGAAAATTGCTGCACATCACGACTCACATTCCTACGACATGGCCTGCCCATTGCCATTTGAGTTTTCTGATGGATTTTGCAATATTTCTGACTCCTATTTCTCCTCTAATATACAGTGCGGTTAAACATGATCCTCTCTGAAGAACTATTCAAATTTTTGGTTAGGTTCCATGTGTCAGCTCTATAGGTGGCCGTCTGGTCTGCCACTATAGTGTCACCCTTAAAAAAAAGATCTTCTAGAAGGCTGAGCTCATTCTACCAAGAACTTGCCAACTAAGGGTGATTCTTCATTTGAAGATATCATGGTGATTCATTGTTGGAGGTAGATATTGTGGTTTGCTTTCTAAAGCTTTGCATTTTTGATTTTGATCTTTGTTCTTAACATATTTGTTACTCATGACATTAGTTTTACTGAAATTCATACAAAGACCTTCTTTTTAATTTTTCATCTTATCGAACCTTATAAGTTTTGTTACACGATGAAAGAATTTTGAATAATTTTTGGACAGTGATGTGTGCGTGTTGAATATAAATGTATTTTCTTTTTTCTCAGTAAAACATTACAGTCGGTGATGCCAGATGCCAAACTCCTCCTAGCAATTGATGTCATCCAGTTTGATGTCACTGGGTTTGGTTCTAAAGTGGTCCTGCTGTTGACTCCAGAATTACTTTTTGCCTATGATACTGATGATGATATGTCTTCCCAGATGTTCACACTATCAGAATTGGAATGCCTCCCTCCCAATGAAGACGACGATGCAAGCTTGCTTACCTTTATATGGCAAGATCAGAACCAGCAGTTGAATCAGCAGGTTTGTCTAGAACTTTTTCTCTATTTTTGTCTCTTGATAATCAATCAAGTTAAACTACAATTAGGCACCATTCCCTTAATTAAGCTACTTAATCCTCTTCAACATACTCCTCTCAGGACCTTACATTCTTATTCCAGCATCCTTTCCACTTCTCAAAGCAATCTGCAAAGTCTGGTTGCCAAGTTACATCACTGTTTGAAGATATTCAAAGTGGCTGGATACTTTCCGAGTATTCATGGCTGCAGGGAAATGTATCTCTTAAAACTTAGGAATAATTGTGCTGGTTTCACTTTAGATTATTGATATGGTTGATAATCATTTTTTTGCAGACACTTAGAAAATCAAGGTTCCTCATTGCAGGGTTAGGATTGAAGACCTAACAACTCTGAGATCAGCTTATCATAGTGAAACCTTTCCCTTGTTGAAGTTTTTTTTTCTACTTCCTGTATTTCATCTGGATATAACATTCTTGTTGACTAGACTCTGCTTGGAGCAAGTTTCGTCTTTGCAAAAAAAAAAAAAAAATTCATACAGGAAGGTGAATCTAGTTTCTTTATTTTCAAACAGTGGAGGGTGGGACTTGTAAATCAGAGCAATCCTATCAACCTTTTTTTGTTGATTATCTGTATTAACATCCAAAGAGAAGTGCTTGCAATAAAAACTTTATTCAGTTAAAATTAAATCTTTTTATAATATCCGAATGACAAAAAAGACAGCTTTTTAGCACAAACTATATTAATATTGACACTCGTAAGCCAAAATAGCATTAGAAAAATTCTGCAATTAACATTAATTTATGAGAAATGTTTGTGATAGTGTAAAACAGACAGACATGTATCTTGGGACTAAGTGTAATATCCTTAGGGACTCTCTTAGGCTTTTTTGATACCATAGGACATGTCTTGAAGCTGTGGCATGAAGCAAATTTCTATAAAGTTGGGGGAAATCTGTTCTTTCAATAAAATAAGTCCTTTAGATGCTTAATTTCTGAAGTTCTACTGTTGATTAAGCAAAGACACTCTCCAAGTCTGAAATTCATTTAATGATGATGCTTGATAAAAAACAAAAAATGATAAAATTTATTTTTTCTTTCCCCTTCAGGATCAAAATCCAAATAAGGACAGGCTGACAGCATTTCTTGACAGTGCCTCTGGTTTTGTTCCCTTACCTGATTTTAGCAGTATCAACCAGCCACCCACAGGACCTGAGCCTGCTTTCAACAGTCCTACCCATGCCTCAGACAGAGCTGCTACTCCATATTTTGAATTCAGGGTGGAACCGCACTTCAAAGAGGCTTTCCTCATGTTATTCCGAATGGCCAAGAATAAATTGATTGGACGAGGATTCCCATTATGAGAGGAAAAAAAGTTATGAGGGACGCTTGTATTTCCAAGGTTTTATCTTTCTTGGACTTCAATATCTGAGAAGTGATCGATTTAGCTATTTTGTGGCTAGATTAAAATTTTGGGGTCTGTCATCCACCTGTGTCATAAAATGGTTTGTTATAGTGCAGTTCATGTTATAATTATGGGAGGTTTGTGTTATTAACCCATTAATTGCGGCAGGTGGTGAAGAGCTCTGACTCAGATAGAACTGAATTACCATCACTCATTATGAAACAGAAATCTTATTGAGTTTGCCATAGGACTGCTATGCTGGAAATTTCTGTCATTTGCAGTCAATGGGTTAATGATAAGCTCAATTATGAATTCTCTTCAAAGAAAAGGATCTTTATAGGTTTGATAAGAAAAAACTAAGAATTGTTGAAATGAATAATTATCTTCATGTATAGATTTGTGGACTATTATCCTCATCTTGGTACTCTCAATAAGTTCACAAGGTTATGGTTTTCTTCAGGTTTCTGTCACATTTCTAAAAATTCTTGGAATCTAGAGTTGACCCCACACCACCATTTGATCTTTCAGAGTTGAAATAAAAAGTATTGAAGACAAATACAAAATGCCGTTGGGAACAGACAATAAAATAAAGGGTCTACCCCTACCAATTAAATGGTGGGGGTTGGTGCTCGACTTCAGAGAGTATTTCTGGATGTGATAGGCCCCTGGAAAAGGTTATAGGGTGAAATGGCCAAAACATCCAAAATGAGAATAATGGTTCGAATAGATGTACATGTAATGAAAAGTTGGTTATGAGAGAAATTTTATATTTATTATTTCTACAGATAATATTGTTGATAAAAAATATATTGTTGACAAAAAAAAAAAATAAATTGTGGTTTTACAGTATTAAATCCCATTTTCACAATTGGAATTTGTTGTATATAAACAACACTTGTTCAATCAATTATTAGAAATACAGTAATACCTTGCTTAGTACTGGGTCTGGTATGGCAAAAAAATATTTGAAAATGTTAAGACAGCCTCATGGAGTGACAGAAATAACTAAACTTTATTCTCATACACATTAACTAAGGATATAAATGCAATCCATCATGAAGCACTGTATGTGACAGTGATATTTAATCAGCTCCGGAGGTTACTTTCTAGAGGAGATACTCTGTATTAATCTATTCCATCTTTCTAAGGCTTCAGCAATGTTTGAAGAGGGAGAACACTATACACATTATGACAATTCTGTGCTAATGTGGAAGAAACTATGATTCACATTCAGATGTCTATCAACAAGTTGGCACAATCTTATTTTTTCACCCATCATCAGTGGAAAACAGGCTGCAATTTTATTAATGACTTCATATAGTGCCTATTTTTCGGAATGTATCCAGAGTGCTAAGTGAGGTATTACTGTATCCAAATGACAATGTTGTCTCCTTGGTAAGATCTTGCCTATTGTTATTTGTCAAGCAAACTGCTTTTCATGCTATACACCAACCATCCTCAACAGGGGCCATAGCCAGACTGAAATTCATTTATTTCTGTATTGTATCCCTGTTTGATAGGGGGCCCTAAAATCTGGGAGTTCTTAAGACGGCTATGACCCAAAAGTATGAATGGCTACTCTACACAATTATGTCTGAAAAAAAAAAAATCAGTCCTGTACTCTCTAACCTTCAGTACATTCTCTTTCAAGGGTGCCAAAATTTTTGTGTATGACTGAAATCAACTTAACGATACCAACTTTGCAGCCTTAGTGTAATAGGCTAAAAGGGGAATGTATTCAGGCTCAATGAGTTGGATATTAACTTTTAAATTCATGAACCCCTTGATATCATTCTTATTTGAAGGAGAAAAATTCAAAGGGAAGTAACTGCTGTTCGAAATTACCTCCCTTTGATATTAGCATCTTAATTTTTTCCTATGAATTTAAGAGTTGAAATCATCAATGAACTTTGCCTGAACTTTTGCCTAGGCTAATGTATCGGGACTGATCAGCTCAACTAAAGTCATTTGAGAAGGGCAGTGGGAGAAAGACTCATTCAAAAAATTTCTCTAAGTTTTTATTTGCTTATGATCTAACCTTTGCTGTTAGGAATGGTTGAAGGTCTTTTCTTTTGGCTATAATTTTTAGAAAAGTCATTAACATTCTAAGTTTTCTTCAGACAATCAAATCTTCCATTCTTGTAAAGGGGGAAGTGCCTCTTTTCTCGAATAGTTAGAGCAGCTGAAAGATGTCTCAATACGTTTCTACTGAGCCAATATCAAGAATGGGAAGAGATTTGTCTGAACAAAACTTGGAGTCTTTTTTTATTCCAATATCATTTTTCAAGCTAGTCTTGAAGTCTTGTTATTCTAAGTATCATTTTTTTCAAGATAATCTTTACAATATACTTTATACCTTTTTGTATATTGTGAGGAAAGGTTTTGTTTTTTGTGACTAAAAAGGAATTGTACATTCCATTTTTAAGGTGTTTTTTTAAAGAAAATTTTAAAGCTAATGTACAGAACGAAGACAAGTTTTGGATCTTGTCTAAATCAGAAAAACAAAAAATGGAATTGAGGAATTGTATGTAAATAATGGATGGAATAAAAACAAAACAGAAAAGGTATTTATGTCAGTTGAATGTAACATTTTTATGAATAAAACTTGAACTTTTATTACTTCTCTGCAGATTCATTTTAACCAAAACTCATTAATTAAAAACTATGAAATGTGCACAGGAACAGACAATACTTAATATCAGAGATCCTAAGACAACAAACTGAGGTCAGAAGGGAAAAAATGCAAATGGCAATAGGCTGGACATGTTGCAAGAATGTCACATGAAAGGGGTTAATATATCATTTTTTTTTTTTGAATTTTCTCCTACATGAACAGTTTTTTTTTCTACCTTGTAAGACTTACCTGTATCCAGGTTGCCATTTGGTACTTTGAGATGAATTTGGTACTGAACAAAGCTATTTGGTTCTGGGAGGAAGGAAAATGAATCTATTGATTCATGTATATTTATGAATTATCTCAATCTAGTTTTCAAAACTTATTTTGATGATAGATTTAAAGTTATTTGAATAATTTGGTGGTGAAGCTACTTGATTCAGTCTAGAGACCATACAAATTTGGTCTTGTGTAGCAAAAGATGCCTGGCAACCCTATACTATAGACTTCTACAGTTGATAAATGCCACCATTGATATGGAATATGTTTGGACTTCAAAACTACAACAAATGTGGCATTCAGTAATTTTGGTCAGATATGCTACTGTTCTCAACCTATTTGTTGGTTTACTTTTGAGTAATACTTT
Source organism: Thysanoteuthis rhombus (assembly GCA_963457665.1). Lineage (NCBI taxonomy): Eukaryota > Metazoa > Mollusca > Cephalopoda > Oegopsida > Thysanoteuthidae > Thysanoteuthis > Thysanoteuthis major. The sequence goes on from OY735215.1 coordinate 56,779,159, forward strand.
TGCCAAACTTCAGGCTATTTCTTTTTATAGTACAGATTGCAAATGATATGAATTTTCATGCAGAAATAAATTTATACAATATAAATTCAGTTTAAGCAGCACAGGATGATTTTACCTAATTCACCTGTATTTCAATTCTATGACCTTATGTCACTCAAATCAGTAAACCTTTTTCCATAAAGTAAACTATGGCCACTTAGTTTTGTCCCCATGGATCAAAAATCCAGGTAAGTGCGTATCTGTTTGAGGACAGAAAATGTGCTTTTGCTGAAGTAATGTTACTCGCCCCAGGTGACATACTTTGAAATCTGTTGCTAGACTTCAACCAGTTCATACACAAATCCATTACTCAAATGAATGTAGTCAAACAATGCAATTGGAAGGGTGGCTTTATTTAATCAGTGTGCATTGGTTATCTATTATATTCCTGGTACAATCCAAAATTAGATTTTTTCTTCATTGCCTTCCATTAACTGAATCCTTTTACAGCTTTGATTGTCATTGTTGCTCTTGCTGAATTCAGGCTGAAGTTCTTGCAACATTTCCTCATCTTGTAATAGTAGAAAAAATCGTACACTTTGCTTTATAGCTCATAGTTTCAAGAAACAAACGAGATTCGATGGTCTAAACGTCTTTTTTTCTCGTATATCATTTTTCATGTTAATCTTGACGTCTTGTTATATCAAAATCCTTGTGCCTTTACTATCGTTGTCTCCAAAATGCCCTGAAAAGAAGTCCATGAGCTGTACAGTATGGCTCAAAATGGATTTGAATTCAGTCTTGTTCATGCAACAGAAAATAATTTCCTGGTATCAAATTCCTATGGAGCATACACTTATTCAGAAGACTTGAGAAAGACTTTAAAAGAACAATGCTGCCAGACCTCTCAAGGTCTGAAAGAACATTGAACATTCTACATTCGTTGATGCTGAGACTTTGCTGGTGAACTAAATTTGATACATAAGCTTAGAAAGCAGGAAAGTACTTGGTTTTTGTCTTATTTTTTACACTATGTACGTGCCTATTCATGACGCTAGCCCCATCAAAAGTCCGCTGATCAATTTATCGAGAATATAAAAATCCTCTACCACCTTCACAAGATGCCTGATCAGATCAGGCACTTTGATTTAACATTTAGTGCCAATCAAACAAATATTTCATACATTTGGCCTTCTTGGACAGAACAGAAGAAAATGCAAAACTGTAAAGTGCTGTGATTTTGACATTATGTCTGAGGTTTCATGAAATATGATAGCAGCAAAGGAGACTGAATTTATCTCCTTTATAATAGTTAACAACATGTTATGATTTGAATGATGTTATTCGAAAGTAGAAAAATGAGCTTCGAAAAGTGAATCAATCCAAGTGAGTTAAATAGTTCCATGTAATTACTTCTATTGGCTGAAGACTGACTTGATGATTCTCTCAAAAACTTGCTCATTATATCTGCGTATAATTCAGGCTTTTGCTGACCAAACGTTTTGTAATCCAAAAATTCCTGAACGATTTTTTTTTTTTAAATAGCTTTTGATTATCACATACTCATTCCATATTCAAATGCAAGTGAAAACCAGAGTGAAAAAGATTTAATCATAAATTCATTAATACTTGTTCTCGAAAATGACGACAGTACTCGGGGATGGGGGCAAAACAAATCAGAAACAACAATAATCTGGACCCAGTTCTTTTGACAACTTATTCGCCGACAACAAAAATGGATTTAAAAATAATAAAATAAAAATAAAATAAAAAATAATAAAAAATAAAAAATAAAAAAAATAAAAATAAAAATAAATTAAATTAAATTAAAATAAATTAAAATAAAATAAAATAAAATAAATAAATAATCTTTGTCATATGTTCGATTGAAAGTCTGGTATGGTAGATCTTTAGCACCCCACCTCTACTTCCAAAAACCACCCCTTCCTCCCCATGATGCGTAATTTTGTTATCAAGTGTGCCCCTAATTTCGGAAAAAAGAAACCCAAACACCTTGACTATCTTTACCATTTTGGTAGATAATGTTCGTGAAGGTTCTTTAGCATTATTCAACGCCCCGAACATCTAGAAACTCACTGATGTTTTTTGAGAATGAATCATGCAAAGAGGGAAAATATCCTGGGTATAACATCAGACAACATTCAGTGGCAACATCACGTACCAGAATCGCTGTTTACCGTGCAACTGTAATTTCTACTCTTTTCTACGTTCGAAATGTTTGACATAACAACTAGAGAAGTTTCACCGTTTTGGAGAAGTATGCTCCACCTGAGCTAGCTGCAATGGATGGGTCTGGAATGATCTGTGATCAGATGGCACGGCAAGTCTTTTTTCAACTCTTGCAAGGACACCGAAGGGTTGTTGCCACCTATAAGTGCTACAAAGACGTACTGTAGACAACCCTTAAGGACTAACAAAAACATCGCTGGGAGGCCTTCGCAGTGGACAAAGCGGTGAAAGGCTGAAGTGTGCCCTTTTTTTTTAGCCACCATATCTGCCTCGGATGGTAGAAATGGATTAATGATAAGCATGATGTTGGTCAGAAAGGTCGTTTGACGTGAGTAAAAGATGGAAGATTAGAATGCTCTGAATCGAATTTTTCATCTTGGGTTTATGGATGCAGAGCCGGTTCAAGGTACCATCAACGTGGACAGTCGCCCAGAAAAAAACAGAAATGAAACTTGTGTGAAACCATCATTAAATGCCCTTGGGAATTGCATGAATAATCCAATCGCAAATCATTTTTGTCGCTACATTGAGCCATAGATTCCTCTAGACAATTGCGACATGACTGCTATATACATTACCAGCTTTGACAAATTGAAGCCATCTAATCTTGATGGCATGGAAAAATTAGTCAAAAGTAAATAAATTTACGAAGTTATAACGAGTGTCTATTTATTAACACAATATGTCCAAGAGTTCCCAAAGGATTTCAACGATCATTGATTGGAAACACGGTCCATGGGCTAAGGAAGAATTGATTAAATTTGAGGACAGATCTCGGAATATTATTTTTCGATTGATGAAAGTTTTATACATCAACAAAAATATAGAAAATCAAAACTTATTGGCGTTGGCATATGTGCGCTTTATAGCTACTAAATGTTTATTGAAAATCAAAAGACCACTTGATGAAATATATCTTTTACCCAACCATACTGTAGCATAACAGTTAACTGTGTGAACAGTGGAATCGGCAAACAGAGTTCAAACTCCGGCGTTGGATGTTAACTTTTCCAAGGGCATTAGTGCAAAGTGAAAGACCTTTTCGTCCCCCAGCTATGGATAAAATACCTTGACCGACTGGACATGGAAAGGAAAACTAAACTACGACTCCTTGGACAATATTGAGAGTAAGAGAAAAAAGACTTGCTGCATAGTCAATCAACTGCCTTCCATGCAAGTTGGTCCTGGAGAGACTGAGAGCGGATCCATGGCCCTGCAAGACTGACAGATACTACTCTTGTCTAGTCTATGTCTTCTTGTGGCAACCTTGTTTTGAAGTACAAATACAGGGGTTCAAAATCCATGCAGCAAGTGCAAGGGGCTGTAGCAATACACTAGCGTATAGAGATAGACAGACACAGAAAGGAGAGAGAGAGACACACACACACACACACACCAGAAGGAGAGAGAGAGAGACACACACCAGAAGGAGGGAGAGAGAGAGAGAGAGAGAGAGAGACACACACACACACCAGAAGGAGAGAGAGAGAGAAAGAGAGAGAGAGACACACACACCAGAAGGAGAGAGAGAGAGAGAGAGACAGACACACACACCAGAAGGAGAGAGAGAGAGACACACACACACACCAGAAGGAGAGATAGAGAGAGAGAGAGAGAGAGACAGACACACACACACCAGAAGGAGAGAGAGAGAGAGAGAGAGACACACACACACACACACCAGAAGGAGAGAGAGAGAGAGAGAGAGACACACACACACACCAGAAGGAGAGAGAGAGAGACACACACCAGAAGGAGGGAGAGAGAGACACACACCAGAAGGAGGGAGAGAGAGAGAGAGAGAGAGAGAGAGAGAGAGAGACACACACACACACCAGAAGGAGAGAGAGAGAGAGAGAGAGAGAGAGACACACACACACACACACACCAGAAGGAGAGAGAGAGAGAGAGAGAGAGAGAGAGACACACACACACACACACACCAGAAGGAGAGAGAGAGAGAGAGAGAGAGAGACACACACACACACACACCAGAAGGAGAGAGAGAGAGAGAGAGAGAGAGACACACACACACACACACCAGAAGGAGAGAGAGAGAGAGAGAGAGAGAGAGACACACACACACACCAGAAGGAGAGAGAGAGAGAGAGAGAGAGAGAGACACACACACACACACCAGAAGGAGAGAGACACACACACACCAGAAGGAGAGAGACACACACACACCAGAAGGAGAGAGACACACACACACCAGAAGGAGAGAGACACACACACACCAGAAGGAGAGAGACACACACACACCAGAAGGAGAGAGACACACACACACCAGAAGGAGAGAGACACACACACACCAGAAGGAGAGAGACACACACACACCAGAAGGAGAGAGACACACACACACCAGAAGGAGAGAGACACACACACACCAGAAGGAGAGAGACACACACACACCAGAAGGAGAGAGAGAGAGACACACACAAGGAGAGAGAGACACACACACACACACACACCAGAAGGAGAGAGACACACACACCAGAGAGAGAGAGAGAGAGAGAGAGAGTCAGACACACACAGACACCAGAAGGAGAGAGAGAGAAATGGAGGAGAGAGAAATAAAAGAAAAAAGATAGATGTTGAGAGCTGTGAAAATGAGTCCAAAAAGTTTAGCCCTGAAATTGACTGAATATGGGTAATGACTTGATAAGCAGACAATCCTATGTTATCTCCCCATCCTAGAAAAAAAAATTATAAATAAAAAAAAATTGCCCTTCTCTAGAACCGTCAATCTAGTACTAATGTAATTCTCAGGAATAAAGATTCAAATATAAGAGGCATTCCATAGAGTAAGTAGTTTGGAATAGCAAATTTGGAAATGCAGATCTTAGGTCCAAAGACAAACTTTTTTCTGGAAATGAAACCATTTACAGAATCCTGAAGACTTCCAGAGTAGCGAAGATGTTTTACCTGGAGTACATGAGAACTGGATTGAACAAAAGTGTTCTCTTATTAAATAAAAACAAAATCAAATAAATAAAACTCTTGGACAATAACTTTGAAATTTACCATTGTGTTCTACTTGGTCATCTTTCTTTGCAGAGAACTGTTCTTTAGGTGCTTTTGGTGGGTCTTGTAGGGAATAAAAAATCCCATTAACTAATAGCTTTCAGAGCTGCTTAAAGACAATTGCAGAGGGATCGGAACCAGTTGGTTAGGAGAGGAAGGGATACATCAACTGTCCCCCTCCAACGATCTCGTTTTCTGGTCCTTCATGACAGGAAGATTTGAAAAAGACGACGGATTCCCCAGATGAGGGCTCCACCCCATACTGTGACACAAACTACAAAAGACAATCTCCTCGGAAGAAGAATGGGTGGCATCCCGGGACGGGGACACCAGACCCTCGGATGTAACCCAGGAAGCAATCTAGGGTGCAACAATTCGAGATGCAGTAATCACAGCACTGACATATCAAACAGATATGGAAGGAGAACAATGCAACAAAACACCCTGAAACGTTGGGAGGTAAATACACCACAAGCTGAACCAAGACCCCAATCCCATCACCAAATGCTACCCGAGGGATGAAACTCCGGGGATATGTACCCCTAACACTGATCCGAACAGGAAGTAGGTGAGTAGGCAGACAAGGACCCTATGTTCTAAGGAAGGATCTGTCCACTTTGTGAGACGATCCCTAGAGGCCTATAGAAATGTAAATACCGCCCATAACAAAGACATCACCGACCTGAAGATTTGTCATTTGGTTGGTTTGACGGCATGTCAACCCTCGATTCGTTATTAAATGCCTAAATCAGTTGTGAACTGAGGAGTACGTATGTTTAGAGTTTTAAAATGATTCCCCCCCCCCAAATTGGTATTACAGTCAAAATAAAGTATTTGTAGGAAAAGGGGGGGGGTGATAATTAAAAGAAGTAATTCTAAAGCTGGAGCTGATGCTAAATAAAATGGGAAATAAGATGAGGGTATACAAATTTAGGTAGTGGTGAATAACATTTGGTTGAATGTCTTTTCCTCTGACCTGTCCGACTTACTAGGAATTGAATTCCTGCCAGCATAGCTCTCTGGGTCATGGGAATATACAAGCCACTCTACCGTAATTATTAGCGGGGTGGCCGACCCAAGGAACATTCCGGGTGGCCCAATACAAGTGTTGGAAAGGTTTCCAGACATTACTTTGAAAATAATCCTTCATTTGGAAAAAAAATGTTCTCTATTCCGCCCTGGGAAGCCCCCCCCCCCGTATACGTTATATAACCAGAACTAAAATGACAGGAACGAAAGTCACGGAACTAAAGTCACAATGTATAGTCATGCTGAGCTCCCTAGAAACGTAATAGAGATCAAAGTTATAGGAAGGTCAGATAAAAAGTCGTTTTGTTAAAGTGATATTTTTCATTCATTTGTACTAATTAAACAATTTTGTAAACTCGAGTGAACATAAGTTCCTTTGCAATTTATTTACCAGATTTTGTTTTGTCAAATGACCTATGTTAGTTGAAAGGTCACAGGAATGGGTTTCTGAGGCACACACTTGCCGATGTCCCGACATGCTCTGGTTATCACAAGAGACAAAAAGTTGGCGTCCAGTGGGAGAACCACATATCACCTTCAAAAGAGGTCTGGCAAGAGAAACTTGAAGGCAACCAACATTGACTTCTGGGAGAACCTAGCAGCTGATTGCCTGAGGTGACGAAGTACCTTAACCCGAAACCTCCAGAGAGATGAACAACAGTCCGATCACCACTCATAAATTCGACCTCTGTAGCAGATCCTGCCACTACCACATGGGTCTCTCTAGTCACAATGCTGCCCCATCTGATCAAAGTCTGGAATGAAGAGGTGCATCGTCCATGGTCAATGGGGGTCCCAAAAATATGAGCCCTGAAATTTGGAGCCGCGAGTTTTAAGATCTCAGCTAAAATGAATTTTCCTGGGAATAAGTTTTTCCTCTTTAAAATATAATCTGAGGATATTTCGTAATTTCAACTTACAGATTCATTTTCATTTGTCCTATGAAGGCAATGTAACCACAGAAACTTGAATAATGAATGTTACGACGAATTGGCAAAATCTATTGTTTGAGGTATCTAAAAACCATGAGATGCATTTCATCACAGAGTTCTGACAAAAATATTATATCAGGATTATCTCACTAAGAAAGAAAACCAACCTCTTACCTTTCATAAAAGGTCAAAGTTCACAAATACGACTATCCCGAAATTTAGTCAGTCAATCAAGGGGGATACTAAACAATGCTCGTCTCGCAGATTAATTTGCTAGTGTAGAGTTAGATTCTCATTGAGTGATCACTCAATGGCCTTGTGTCAAACTAAATCCTAAGTAGTTTAGTCGTGTAAGGTCTTCGAGTATTGCACGTTTCAATTCCAACAAGGTTGACAGATCTGTTGCCAAGACGAAGCTTTGCCCAATTATGACCTGCATTTCAGGAAAGAGTCCTATTTGATAACATAGATGTTGATACGTTGTGGATTTCTTTTGATCCAGACTAGTTTCCTCTTTCACAGTCTAATGTTAAGTTTTACTTTCCTAAAAAGATTTATACGAAGATGAAAGCTTTTACTGTAGTTAGAATTAGTTAAATAAAGCGTTGGGAATCTGCCTCGTCTCTATTCGTTGAATTATTCTACAGTCAGGTCTGGTGTTGAATTTTCCACTTGCAACTTCAGATTGGCTTTTAAGAGCTTTGGATTGAGGAAGATGTACTCGACTTGTATTAAAAGAACTTCGGGTTAAGACGAAAGAAAAGATTTTGATAGCTTCAAGTTGGGAGAGATTGCCAGCCTTCAAGTTACCTGGGCTCAAACCCTCATACCGGTAGAAAGATGAAGTTATGTAACCCACGAAACTTAAATACCGAGAAAGACAAATATGCACCGTGTACCTCAATATAATAAACCACCAACTGACAAAATCAGAAATTATATCTGTAACATCTTTTAAGTAATTGAAAAGAAAAAAAAGCTTTAAAATAATTTGTATTGTTAAACAACTTTCACTTTTCAGTTTAGTTACGTTTTTCTTATTCTATGCAAATTTATTTTCCGTCCTTTGCCATCTGAATTACCTCTCCATGTAATACGATATACTTCATACTGGGTCAGAGATGGCGAGTTGTGACTTACTTGAAGAAAAAAAATGGATAAAAGTACTACATACACACACACACACATATATATATATATATATATATATATATATATCCAACAAGAATCACTAATACTGACAAAAACAACATTCATACCCACACAAACACCAACTATAGAAATAGATACACGCATATGAACAAACAAAAATACTTACACAGACACTTATAATACTAACACTAACACCTGTAACAGACACATATGAACAAACACAACATAAATACTTATACAAATACTAATAATACTAACACCAATAATGGTAAAAGACACATGCATATGAACAAACACAGCTACAAAACTCCAGACACCACAAGGACTTCATACCTACTACCCTTCAAATTCTGCGAAAGGATAGCCTTAAGAGAACCATCCTTCCTCATCCAATCATATTGACTCAGCCAAGGCACCCTGAAGACTCAGCCAAACATCCTGACCTGCTGGTAACTCCTACATCATCTCACACTACCAAAATTCGAGGAAACCCCCTACCACTGAATATGGAAGGGGGGGGGGGCCAGAAAACTTAATACAATCGCTCGTCGGAATTTTAGAAAACTTACAAAAAATTACCACACATCATCAGAATTAAGGAAGATCCAGAAGGCAAAGTAATTAACCTGAGTAAATTTCGATTTACTTGGGACACATTCAAACCCAATGATAATCTTGCTACTAAAGAGCGAAAGGACCTTAATAAACTCAAAAACAATACCAACTAGATAATCACAAGAGTAGATAGTGGTGGAGCCATAGTCATCTGGGGTTTAGATGAATACCTCGTAGAAGCAAACACACAATTATGCAACATTGAATTCTACAAAGAACTCCCCAAAGACCCCTTCAACGAATACACAAACAATAACCCAATCCCTAACAGAATTATACAACAGCAACATGATAGATAAAAAAAATATACTTAAACCCACTTCTACAAAACCTGCAAGGTTCTACCTACTCCCCAAAATCCACAAATCAAATAACCCAGGTAGATCAGTCATCTCCTCCACGAACTGCCACACTACAAAACTATCCAAATTTGTAGATTACTACATCCAACCCTTAGCAACACAAATTAAATCATACATACATGACACCACAAACCTCCTAAACAAAATCAAATACATTACAGCAATCCCAGACAAAGCACTTCTAGTCAGTATAGATGTTAAATCCCTATACTCCAACATCAAACACGATGAAGGCATCCTAGCTCTTACAGAAGCCCTAAACAATAGAACTACTAAAAAACCCAGCACAATAACAATTACCACCCTTATGCACCACATTCTAACTCTAAATAGCTTCAACAATAGACTCTTCCTCCAGGTGAAAGGCTGTGCCATGGGCACAGTAGCGGCCCCATCCTATGCTTTATCTTCACGGGTAAATTTGAAGAAACCTACATTTACCTGGAGATATATAACGATTGCATTTTTTATGGTACATATAAAGACAACATTTTTTTTCATATGTACAGGAGAAAAGGCCAAATTAGAGAATTTTTTTTTACACAAACTCTGCACACGACTATTAGGTTTGACTTCATGACACCCACCGACTCCATAGCCTTCCTAGACACCCACATATACATAAACAGAAACCTCCAAACTGCCCTCTACACTAAACCCACGGACACCCACAATTACCTCCACTCTAAATCAGCCCATCCTCAACACCTAAAAAGAAGCCTACCATTTTTACAAGCCCTTAGAATTAGAAGAATTTGCTCTGCAGATAATGAACTCAACAGACACAACCATAACCCAGTACAATATTTCACTCAACGAGGTTATTCACTAGATGACATTAAAAGCCAAATAAAAAAAGCAACTAGAATACCCAAGAATGAAACCCTTATGCTTTTCCACTATAATAAATCTGACTGCATACCCCTTATAACCACCTTCAACACACTCCCACCCTTAGTACACATCATCAATAGGAGATGGAACGTCCTCAGCATTAAAACAGATCTAGGAGAAACATTCACAGACCCATGTGTTATCGCTTACCGCAGGCCCCAAAACATCAGAGACATGATTAGCAGTGATAATATCATTAATGATAAAGTCGTACACAAAAATATCTCTAGGACCACTAAATTCTGCAAACCTTGCGACATAATAGTCGATGTTGCAACCACCTCAAGTACACCAACACATTCACAAGCACTACCACAAAAGAGAGTTACCACATATATCACAGCACCAACGGCCGTAGTAAGAACATTATATACCTTCTAGAGTGCAATAGATGTAAGTTACAATACATAGGCAAGTCCGAGTGGCAATCTAATATCAGACTCAACAATTAGACATAGGATTAAGTCACAAAACAATCGCAGCCCACTTCCCATAGAACTTTCGCACACCCAGCCACTCTTTTGCCACGGACACTAGTTTTACCATCATATAAAAAAATAGAAAAAATACCCCAATTGACATAACTAAAGTTCAAGAGAAAAATGAAGATATGTGGATCAACAAACTCAAAACTCTATTCTAATGGATCAAACACTAAACTTAATAACCCTCATCACAGATCTCTAATTCACAAAACTCTTAATAATATCCTCGCACCCACATCTAAGATACATTCAATACTGGGAGCTTCAAAGTCACTCAGACCCATAGGAAAAATTCATTTTAGCCAGTTATACCACTTGTCCAAATCATAGTCAACATTTTTGATAACTTTTAAGGTTGATACCTATGTAGCTCCATAACCTCATCACCCCTCCATTTACACTATCCCTAACATACCCCCAAAATCTAACTCCACATTACTTCCCTCCTACCCTGACACACTTTGCCCTCTCCAAGACCAACTGCTGCTGCTTAACCAAAGACTTCAACACTAGCTGGACTTTCTCTCACACATTAATTAACACAATTTAATACCACCTGTAACAGACATAACAGCTAAATTCTGCTTTGGGAGGGACCATATATAAGTTGGGACTGGAGCTGAAGTCACAAGCCTAGAAATCACGGAGCTAAAGTTACGGTGTAGGTAGCACGTCGAGTTAACAGAGATTCGAGACATTGGAAAGTCATAAAAGTAATATTTTAATTGAATTTGTGCTAATGAATTTTTTTTCTGTAAATTTTTCGTGATTTACTTATATTTTGCCTGGTTTAAAATAGCCAAACTTAAACTTGAGTCCTACGAGAAGTTTAAGAAAAATATTTTACAGACTTGTCATCTAAAATTCATGTTTTGAACAACGTTCCGATCACCAGGTGATGAAGGGGTGTATTATTTTCATTATCAGGGCGGGAAAAAACACCCATGTTGTCGGTCGCATTCTATTAGATGAACCAAGATGAGAAAAGTCTGCAAAAAGACTTGCATAATAATTTTCCCCTCATCTGAAACATTCTAAACAGAAGATTCTCGTGGATAGACTTGCATGACAATTACCAAGATTCTGACTCGTTCTGGTCTTCCAACCATGTTCACCCTACTTACAGCTTTGACAGCTTTCTAGACTGTCCGACTCAGAGTAAGATCTGAGACCTAGCCTACAGAAATTTGATACCGCCCGTAATAGAGATCATCAATTCGAGGTACTTTCTAAATGTCCTTCGGGTTATTACAATAATCCAAAACTCAGGTGTTCCAACACAAGACCAAAATAGTTGAAGCAATGAAAAATGTTTCCAAACAATTTTTGTGGAGGGAGGAGACGAAAAACCCCAAACAACTACTCCTTACTTGAAAAGTGTCACCAAGTTCTGCTCTGAGAATGACCCTGTAGTGATTAACAATATTCCATAGTGTTTCCTTTGAGATCACTGCAAGATGTTGCTTACCCTTTAATCCCAGCCGAGCCCCTGGAGAGTTCTATGATAATACTTCATCAAAATCTCAAATATTTAAAAAAGAAAAAAAAAAAAAAAAAAGGCGCAACTCTTTCCTTCCTCCTCCGCTGCTGGTCTTTGATCCATGTTGGTCAAAAAGAGTCCTAAACTATGACTGCATCAATTGGTCATTATAATAATACAAGACACTGGCAATCCAGTGTTTGAAATATTTGAAATAATCCTACTTGGGATACGTAGCTAAATTCTGTTCTTGGGAGGGATCCCCATATTCGTTAGGGGACTAAAATTGAAGCTACAGGCCTAAAAGTCACGGAACTAAAGTCACAATATAGGTAGCACACTGATCTAGCCGGAATTAAAGTCACAGGAAAAAGTTTTCAGAAATGATTAAAACATCCCCCCCACCCCAAAAAATAAACCAAACTTATAAGTTAAAAGTAACGGCTGTCAAATAGCCTACCTTAGTGTAAAAGTCATTGGAAATAGATTTCTGTGGACACGCTTGCATGGAGGTTACCAATGGCTAGGTCCCAAATCGCTCTTGCCTTCCAACCAGGTTGTCCAACGCATGATAGCCATGTTACAAAAGACATCCTGTATAGAGATCTGTCATCTGTTAAAGAGAGCCACAGTTCACTCAACTGCGCAACAAGGATATCTAAAAAGAGACTTGAAGGCAGCAAACATTGACGCTGACTTCTATTCAAATCTAATTTATTTTTCTTTTCATCTTGGTTCAGGTTGAATGAATCTAATCAAATTGAAACTGGTGAAGCTTCAACTTTTACAAAGAATGAATACGTAATTAGGTATTAATGTTGATTCGGCACAACACTAACAGAAATTCATACTAATTAAGAAAATACTGATACCAAAGACGTCCTGAAAGTGATTTAAGACTCAAGTTTGAGGTATTCGAAAACCATGTCGTGCGTTTTACCACTGGTGCAGACAAACGCAATCGGGATTAAGTCAGACCAAAAGTCTGATCTTAATTCATCTTTTACTAATAAATTCATTTGTAAACTTGGATGAAAAAATTGCTTTATATACCAGATTTTATATTGTCGGGAGTCGAATAGCCTATATTAGTTTAAAAGGTCATAGAAGAGAAATTTCTGGGGTTTACGCTTGCATGGCCGTTATCAATACCGATGTTACGACTAGCTCTAGTTTTCCAACCATGTTCACCCTGCACCAAGTCCAACACCCTCAACTGCAGTGGAAGGATTTCTGTAAGAGACTTCAATCTTCGATCATTTTTTAGCGGATATTGCCTCTTCTATAATACAGACCATGACAGTCATTCATTAGCACGAATGAAATTTCAAATATGGTGACCAGGAGGAGGAATCATACCTACCCTCGCCAAAGCAATCCGACTTTCAGGCCCTCCACCATGGAACACACTGGGAAGGACGGAATCCCTGCAGAAGAGGGCTCCCCATCATACCGAGTCTAAACTACCGAAGTCAGTCTCAAAAAAAAAAAAATAAATAAATAAAAAGGTCGCTGTCCAGGACGAAGAATCTATAGCGTCAATTGAGCCCTATTGATTCATCCTAGGACCAATAGCAGAATCAGATCAAACCCATATCAACGTTCGAAAATGCAACCTCCATCAGAAGACTTTAACCGAGGAGGAAAGTGGGCGACAAAAGACCCTGGATCAGCTGGGAGGTGAAATACGTCCCCCCCGCCAAAAAAAAAAAAAAAATTACAGAGGTTGGAACTCCTAAGAGGAGTACCTAAAAAGCCTTTGGGAAGACTGGTATGCCCCTTTTAGGAAGAAAGGTAGGCTGTGAAAAAGGGGAGATAGCCAAGAAATCTGTATGAACCGTAAGCTTCTAGGGAGGACTGTCTACTCAGAAAAGCTCTTTTCAAATTTGATTCCGCTCATCACTGTGGAACTCTCCGACTGTGATAGAGTAGTTGGAACTTTTCCGAACATTACTTCAAAAAATAAAACCCTTGAAAAATGTGGCTAAATTCTCTGGGAAGTGACTCCACGAACGTTAGATGACTGGAACTGAAATCACAGAATTTAAGTCATGATTTACATAGCACAATGAGCTAACTGGGATTCAAGTCAGACAATGCGAAGGTTTATTTTATTAAATAGTATCTTAATTTAATGTGCACTAAATGTACTGAAATATTTTTGTTAATTCTAGATGAATAAAGAACCTTTTGTTATTTCTTTACAACGTTTTGTTTTAATCAAGGTAGTCCATAGGAAAAGTTTCCGGCACATATACTTGAATGACTGTTACAAATACCGATATCATGACTAATCTTCCTTGTTCATCCTGCCCAGGGGGACACTGGATGCACAGGCAGCTAGGTCCCTGTCCTAATTCTGGAGGAGGAACTGTCCACTTTGAGAAAAGCTCACAATAGGCCCGATTCGCAATTTATAACCGCCCCGTAACGAAGACGTCAGCACCCCGCAGAACTTCCCAGGTGTGTCTCGGGTCATCATTATGCGAAACGCAGGTCTTGAAATTAGTCAAAGCAGTGGAAGAAGCCTTTCCAAACTTTAAACTTTTGTATACTTGGATTTAAAAAAAAAAAAAAAAATTCAGACTTTTCTACCAGTTGTCAAATGGCCGGCATTAAAAAGATTACAGGGAAAGCTTCCTGTTGATACACTAACAGGAGTTACCAATGGTGAGGTCCTAACTCGCCCCGGTCTTCCAACAATGTTCACCTAGCTCAGGGAAGATCGGGGGGATACTGCCACCTTTTTAGGCTCATTGGCTCTGATTGAAGTGTAATATCTACATTACCATAATGTCCAAGGTGCAGATGCTGCACCTAGACATCCAGTGGGCCTAAGTGGGTGGCAGGTTTTCTCAGTCTGAGTGTGCAGATGCAATGTCATAGCCAATGAGGGGAAACTGAGGATCGGCATTGCTTAGCGCATTAAGGATATTTTTAACTCGTCCTTGGGTTCTCCCATTATTACTCAGCCTAGTTGCGGGAAGCAGTTCGCCTCGGGGCGGTGCTATCCCATTGCACTTAAAGAGATGGGTCGGGTTAAGACCCGATGCTTTTGTGACGTCAGTTGTGGGAACTGGAACAATTTGGGGAGGGGGGATTCTTCCCTTATTCCCACGTTAACCTTGTGGGGATGGAAGTAGAAAGAGTTGCGTGTAATTGTCAAGGCGGTTGAATCTGCACCTCGACAACCAATGGGCTGAAAAGGGTTGACGGGTTTTCTCAGTCCGGGTGCGCTGGTGCAATGTCGTAGCCAATGAAGAATATTAAGGCACGACATTGCTAAGGACATTGAGCCCTATGGATTCATCCTAGGACCTCGAATAAATTACTCTGCCCAGTCGCAGGGAAGCAGTTCGCACCGGGGCAGTGCTGTTCCATTGCACTTAAAGGGATAGGTTGGGTATGTCCCAACGCTTTCTTGACAGTAGTTACGGGGGGACTGGGGCAATTTTTGAGGATGCTCCATCCTACAAACACTACCTTGTGTCACATCCTGCTCTTGAGGGAGCGCAAGTGAATAGGGGGAACATCGGTTACGCTGGATGAGACAAGAAATTTAGTTATTTAACCAGAGCGTCTGCTTTGCTGCAATGGTTATCAACACTTGTGACGTCTGATTTTCAGTATTGTTGTTGAGAGATCACTAATGTTCCCCTCCAAATCCCTATACAAATTTAATACCGCCCGTAACCGACATCAGCGACCGAGGAACTCTCCGGTGTGTGTCCTAGGTCAATAAAACACAAAATACGGTTGTTTCAATATCAGTGTTGGAAATAGTTGAAGCAATGAAAAGGTAGTTTTTTTTAAGAAACGTTGGTATTTGAACTAATCCTTAGTTGAAAAATTCAGCTAAATTCTGCTCTAGATGGGATGCCATATACGTTAAGTGACAAGCTAAAAACCACAGTAACTAAAGTCACGATGTACGTTCACGTGGAGCAACTAAAACGTAACAGGAATGGAAGTTATAGGATCCTGAGTTTTTAAAACGAAATATTTTTTTCCTTCTATTTAACTTGCACTAAGAATTTTTTTGGCAATTTGGGCGACGAATGGTCTTGTGTTAGTTTAAGAGTCATATGAGACGGCTTTCCTGTGTGCTCGTTTGCAGGAGTTACCAATGGTGAGGTCTAGACTTGCTCTGGCTTTCCAACCATGTTCACCCTACTAAGGCTGGATCCTTGTCCATTGCATGAATGATGGTCGCATCACAAAAGGAATCCTGTATGAAGAGCTGCCAGCTGTTAGGAACATTGATTACTCGACTGCGTGACAAGAATGTTCGCAAGAAACTTGGAGGCAGCCAACATAGACACTGACCCCTGGGAGGAACTCGCATCTGATTGCACGAGATGGGTCAGGGTACTGCCCTAATAACTTGATACAGTGGAATAGGAACTGATGAATGCAGAACAGTTGTCCTCTTCTGTCCAGTCACCACTCAGATGCGACCTCCGTGTCAGACCCTGCTACTCATGCATAGATCTCTTCAACTGCAGATGACGCAGTCTCATCTGAATAGACTAGACGACTTTGAGTCATGCGTTTCAGCTGAAACTTTCCGGGGATTAGGACTAAAATGTTTCCTCAAGTCGGAAAACTAAGGCTATTTCGTAATTACAACTTGGAGATTTAGTTTGCTTCGTCCTATGAAGGCGATCTGACTTCGAAAACTAATCGTTTTTCATGCTTGTGTTACGACAAATCAGTGAAATTGCTGACTTATCGATTTTTTTCTTCACACACAAGTACGAAAAGTTTGCTAGTGGTTTGAGCGTTTTTGACCGAAGAATGTCGACAAATTGCATTCTCGTATCCATTTTTGAAAATGGAATCTTCCAACGTATTCCAAACTATGTTAAAAGAACTAAAAATTCTTCATTTTTGCGAGGACTGTTTTCTCATTTCTGATGTATACACCATGACAATCCTTAAGTGTTACTGTTGAAACTGATCTTTATTTTCTATAATATTAAATATTTAACTTAAAAATACTTATATAAACTATAAAATTCGGGAAGAACAGGATCAAATGCAATCGAATTCTAATTCCCATAATCTTCGCTTGTGATATCAAGCTCAGTTTAAGAAATGAAATCCTCAAGTATATTTTTGGATGATAACTCGGCAAATACAACCAATTTCACATTCATGCTGAATACATGATTACACCTTGTACATTAACATCAATAGATTTCTGGTTTCTGATTTCCTGTACAGCGAGGACGATGAGTTTGATTAATCATTAATTCCACAAAAGAAATCAAACGAATCACTAGGTTGATAAGCTTTCAACAAGCACGCTCAACCTCCAAGAACAAAGAGAGCTCGGTTTTAAAAAAAAGTCTATGATCAATGCATCCTTCAATAGTTAACCAAAAGATTGGCTCTCAAACTAAGAACCATGCAATATTCATAAGAGCGGATCATCCTTAACATCACGAATAGATTACAATTACAGTTCGGTATATTAAAACGAACAGGTAATTAGAAAACTCGTAGTAGCTATGGGTTAGTCATATACAAAAATGTCAGACAACCGCTGGACGTCATGACTCACACGGTGGGTCGAACTCACGCCAATGAATTTGAAACTAATAAACCACCAGAGTACGAATTATCACTAAGTGACTTCACTAAGGTCATCAGGCGGAGGAAAGGAAGAAGAGGGAAATTGGCGTGAAAATTTTCCGGGGGGGGGGCATCCCTGTCTAGAAAATCAGCATTCGAAGTTTATGCGGGCTCGAAAGTGCTCTGAAATCGATTGACGATTTCACTCAGTGAATGATCGAACTTCGCGCTTGTCATCTGATGTGCTATTCGAAACTATTCACCAGAGACCAAAGACACAAAGAATGGAAACAGAAAACCAAGAGAAAAAGTTCCAAAGTTAACGTACATAATATTAAAGTATGGTAGCCTAAAGGGGAAGATTAAGTTGTATTTGGGGAGTTCAGTAGACCTAGAGTATAAGTGGTTTGAGTTTAATTTCCCAGAAGTTGTGATTTCACTCGTAAGAATTCATGCGACCCAGCGGACAAGACCAGATCGCTACTCTACAGAGAGAATGAATATATCAAGAAATCCGAAATAAATATTCAATCTGATAACGTTTTTGTGTGTTAGAGACACACGAGGAGAGCCGGAGGATATAGTGGCTGAAACGTTGTGATTATACGACTGAGCTCAGAGTATCATATTTTTAGTGTGACCCAGTCAAAACAAACCGAGGAAGAAGAGCTAACATCCGTAATATTAAAGTATGGAAGCCTAAAATGACCCAAGCCCCGGTATGTGTGCCAACAAAAAGACCTAGTCGCTGACCAATGTCACAAATCCAAAAGAGAAGAGGTCGTGGATAGAGACTGCAGTGCTAGGGAGGGGGGGGGGCTGGAGTGACGGCTATTAAGCAGTGAGAGTACATCGGACGTGGCATAGCTCGAAAGCCCCTTAAAAAAGGACATGATTAGCTGGAAGAGGCACACGCTATTCGTAGAAACCTGAACGGGTTCAAGATTACCTCTTTCCATAATTGGCCAACTCACATTGACACTATCAGAACCATGGTTCAGCAAAAAACTTAAGCTGTGGCCCCTGCCTGACGGCCCAGCCAGCTACTTGCACGCCCGTGGCTCCAAAGATGGGCTTAGGCTCGGTTGAGTGAGTCTATCCCCATTATTAGCCGGGTTAGATACGATATCCTGCTGGCTTGGAGGGGGATCTTTGATGAGTACTGATCGGTCTCCAGCATCCTCCATAGGCTAGAGCAAGTATTTCCCTGTGTCTACATCCGTGGGAAGCGTGGAATATGAAGGATGCTGGGTCAGATGCTGATACAAAATGATGAAAACTTTTGTCAGACTGTACAGTGATGTCATATGACCCACAAAGACAAAATCGGTTGGTCATATTGTTCGGTGTTTTATGCAAGCTGAGGCTCCCGGTGGATCGAAACTTTTGGTCGGATCTTGTGCCGGGCCGTGGGCTACATCCTCGATATTTTGATTGTGGCTGAGGGGAATATGAACATTTCCTTGGACATTAAAGATGCTGAATACGACACGTAGGCTTGGTCTCTCCCCCCACCGCTGGAGCATCATTATCCAGTGATTATCAATTACCTAGGTATTATTTAGACACTTAACCAAGTACAGGTAAATGGCTGAAGTAACAGATTCTCAACGCCATCTTGGTTGCCTTCAGCCACCGTGTAATTACTAAACACACAAGTATACCATACTCCACACAAAAGGCAATAAGAAAAAACATTTTCGTACTTAGATACGGATAATCATATTGGAACTAAAGTCTATCACACATCTTGGCTATCACTGATTTTTTTCGATACCTGGGAGTTGACCTCAACTGGTGGGGGGCTGCTCACCCATTTGAACCAACCATTTGAAATAGATCAAATTATTCAACGGCTGGACGAGGCGCCGGTGAAGTCAAAAACGTACGATCCCAAAAAGATATTCACATCCACGTATGCAATTTCGGGTTATATTTTATAAAAGTCCCCCCCCCCAAGAAAACGACATCCGGAAACCTGATAAACTTATGAGGAGCAACATTAGAAAATGTCTGAGACTCCCGAAGGATTGCCGAACACAGCAATCCATGTTCCTATTAAATACGGCGGACCAGGTATTGAATTACTGGAAGATCTATTCATCTGGGAGAAACTACACCCTTTTAACTTTCCCATCAGACACTTTAATGATCTTGTTTCCCTTTCAAATATTTGATTACTCGAAAGAAACATTCGATGGAATAACTGAATAAATCCCGATTCATTTCTAATTCATTTCTTCTAAACCGTTTATGTAGTGTTCTGTATTTATCAGGGTATCAGTATTACCAAAGCCATTCAAATGAAAGTCAATGAAATTGAGCCTTTCCCTAAGAGAGTTACAAATTAGAACGAACAAATTGAAAACGGCAAAAAAAAAAAAAAAAAAACGAAACAAAACAAAAAAACAAAAACTGAATCTATGGAGACGACTAATCAAATTACATTTACTGCTTCAATCGGTGCAGATGTTAATTTGAGTTAAATTAATTCAAACATGTCTTAATAAAGTTTCGGGCCATCCAACAAAATTCAAATACCATCTTTGAATTGCATTTTTCCTTCACGAAATGGAAAGACGAAACAAATTCCTAAGTAACCCCTACGTCTTTTTGGCTGACTGGCCTTTAGAGAGAAAGGACAGTCTTTCGTATCTTTTTGGTTGGGTTCCAGAATAGTTGTCAGTTTTTACTGAATCGCCTGGATAAGAAACTAATGCTGTCAAAAGCCCAAGAGAAGAGATTAGCAATACATCACAAAGTATGTTAGGACTTTTTCGTTACTCCCCACCAAACCAAAGTTTGATTTAGAAATGGGAAAAAGATGTCAAATTTGCTACTTTCACTCCCCTCGATATATTGGGTCTTCCACGGTCAGAAATTAAATGTGCATCAACTTGGGACAGGGGTCTTACCTACATTATAGGCGTTAGCTTCTGGATTAAAGAAGGAGGGAGGGCATGAATTTTGTGGAATATTAACTCCAATCGCTGCAAATGTTAATTCAAGTCAATGTGATTCGATTTCATCGATTCGGTTTTGCCGCTTTTGATTTGCTCGGGAAAAGGTATCGATCAAATGAAATAGATTAAAAATGAATATATCTGTACAAGACATTGCTTAAACTGAAACATGTTAGATTCTATCGAAAACCAATCAACATCACTTCATTTTATCCTGCTGTTCTGAATAGTGAGAACCAACATTTCGTGCGTCTTCGAAGTTTTGGAAGAATGCAAAAAGAATTGTTCATTAGCAATTTAGAATGGGTGAATTAGAAAAAAGGATTTCATTCTAACCAAATGTTTCAATCTTTCCGTAATCAAATATTTGAAAAGATAAGACCGTGAATACAAAGTAAACTCTAATGAAAAATAGACTTTCATTAAAGTGTCTAAAGGCGAAATTAAAGACGTAAACTTAACAACATAGCTAAATCAATTGTCCGATTCTTGATTAATAGAAGCCTCCACCCCTTTAAAGACCCATTTCTGTTCAAGAATACATTGACGAATCTACAAGGCTGATTGCACATTTGAGTAACGCAGGTCATGACTTCCAGGAGGCACCAAGTGGACTGGACAGGCCCACAACAGACGCAAAGTTGACAAAGTTGTAATGCTAGAGTGGGCTAAGACACTGGTATTGGAAGTCGTGACGAATTACTTTATCTCCAAATTTGTAAGGAAACATTACTACGGAAGCACATTTCAGTACCACCACGCACCTACAGAAAGCAGACGCTATTTACTATAGGTAAAATACTACATGTACAGATCAGCGTCGATGGCTTCGGTGGTCCCCCTTCCACCATGTAAATATGAAGAAATACAGTAACGCAGCGCTAACCAACAAAAGCTGCAGACAGTATTCAGGCTAAGACATAACGGTCTCGTGGAACTGGCGAGGCACCTTGTCCAACGCAAGGACACTAAGCGCTTAGAAATAAGCGACTATTCACTGTACAGAATCCTGTCAGAGATTCCACAAGAATAGCAGCTGCATATTGGATATATGGCCACTTGCTATCAGCTAAAATGACGAAAATCCGCCGAAAGTCATTTACAAGCAGACAACCCAATATTGTCTATCGGGCAACCGTAGAAACCCGACTAGTTACAGCTCAATACTGCTCTCTACCTGTCATGGCAGAAGCTGGGGCAATGCCCACTGATTGGCTGGGAAGAAGACTAGACTAGTCAGACTAATTTGAACTAATTAATCGTGTCGATAAGAGTCAGACACGAGGAACAAAGTCTATGGTACAAGGTTGACGGATTTGTTGTACAGGACCAAATTTGTGGTCTTGGAACCAAATTATGTAGTTTCAGTACAATTTAATAAAACATCGTCAGAATGATATCGTATCATTCCCGTGTAAGGGCTTATTATCTTCTGCAAAATTTTCCCTTGGTACCAAATTTTTCAGAACCAAAGGTTTTCAGTACCAGTTATGGCCTAGAAAAGTACAAAATGACAACCCTGATAAGGATGGTTTTAGGAAAAGGGAAAAAGACATTAAACATTGCACCCGAATAAGTCTTTTACATTAGTTGAAAATCAAATCAGATTCTCACGTGGCCAGACCAAGTTGTTTAGTATTATTTTGATTTAGCATAGAATAATTATTTGGAAATAAACAGCTAAAATAAACAGCAACGAGGCACGATCTGATATATGGAAATTTGTTTTGTGCTGTACAAGGCAATATGTATGACACTCCGTAAGAAAATAACTCATTACAGTTGAAATGGTACGAATAATAGCTAACCAATGTACCGTGGTGAGGCTCAGTTTGAAGAGGACAAAAGTAAAAGACTTTTAATATCAAGTGAGGGAAGACTTTCCAACTCAAGCTCTCAGAATCAACTTTACACGTTTGTATTTTTATAGTAGAAATAGGTTTCTATAGATATAGAGAGTAATACATGAAGTTATATCCGTTTCTAACGGAATCAATGGCCGTTTTCTGGTTTAAACAAAAGCATAGAATCATTAAGCTTAGGAGCCTCAAGTCTAGGGGGTCCCCAAAAAGGGAGGGGGCGTAAATAAACTTTCCATCGAGTGCACATGCCAGGTTTTCGGGTGATATTTCAGTACTTTCGTATATATTAGAATTTAACAATTTTATAAATAACTTGATTTGGGTATTGAGTATAAAATTATTCAACGAAGGGTAGGACCATGGGCAAGGTCAAAGCTCAGTATAGGGGCCTGGGTTGGTAGATAACGCGTCAATAGTACGTATACAGGCGCTTTATCGAATAAGCGCACTTGATTCTAATTAGTGTGGGGTGCGTGGGGATGGCATAGATTCTTAAAAGCCCAGTGAATACTTGCCGGGATTTCCTTAAACGGTTATTCATCTGGAGCTTCGAAGATTTAAGCAGATGAGATTTAAATCTGAGAATTTGATAGCAAGTTTGTTGTAATAGCACTAATGACACGTTCCAATGGCATCAGTCCATAAAAAAAAGCTAATAAATAAACTCTTAAAGTAATGCCACTTGAACATGCGAATGGGAAGTAAAATAATTCAACTTGCTTCTTACACTAAAAATCCCGTGACAATGGGAAGTTCCTAATAAATCTAGTGTCATAATGGACGTCTGTTTAGGGCAAAACCCAAAGTGTCAGAGTTATCGTTCATTGAGGCACTTCCAGTTTTTCTGCGAGGCCAATTTGTTAGTGGGACGTGTTACATGGACAACACTAGTCCAATAATGTATTTTACCCAGCTTTATTTTTCTCTTCCCTTCATGGCCAAAAAGGCCAGAAGGACTTCGTTTACCATTTCTGATAATAGAGAGGGCGGGAAAATATGAACGAAAAAGAAAAGACCATGAAAGGAAGTGTGGGGGGATACAAAAGCGCCAATTTCAGTTGGGCAAAAGACAAACGGAGAAAAACGTTTGGAATTCAGTCCAACGATGCAGAATGTTAGTGTGACGGATTTCGTCAAGGAGTGCCAGACATTCTCATCTCATAAGATAGGAATGTCTTCTGGTTGACTTTGTAGAAAGACATTGAGAGAAAAAAAAATGTCAGTTTTGGTTGACAAATTCGGATAAAGTTTTCCGATCAAAAGAAATCGTCACTATCCAGATTGAGTGGGTGGGGGTAAAGGTAGGGCAGGTTGTGAAAGGCGACGGTTTTGCTTAGTGGGACATGCTACTACCCAGTGAAGAACACTGCGTTGCCATAACAAAGAGGGAACTTTGGATGGAGGATCACTCCCTTCGTCTAGAGTAACTGGGCCGCCGAAAGACCACGGTGGTACCATAGAGATCCCTTCGTATGTCCTCAGGGAACATTTGGACATTTCTTCAATATGAAGAAATTGCTTCCGAGGTTATGTGCGGGTAATGGCAGTTTGATTTATTATAGAAGGTAGGAGATTCACACATCTACCAAGCCTCATCCTTTACTGACCCTCAGTGCTTCCACTTCCGTCAACCGACGGACAAGTCAAGGATGCCTATAGTACGACGCGAGATCTGTCAGCTCCATCCTGTAGAGGGCAGCATAGGTATGCCAAACATCCAGGTTCAATAACACACCTTTCTGTTGACTTTCGTGCATTCTGAGGTGGTGAGGCCAATCGTATGCCCCGAGAAGAATACTTTTCCTATATCGAATGTAGACATGCTCTGAAGGCCTTCTCACGGAAGGCTACTACCACCCGACCGTTGTAGAGAAGGGCATTATATAGGATAATCGTAAGGGGGTCCATCCAAGATGAAATAGAACAGGGGCATAGTTTGACGAGAGGGGGGGGGTCGTTCAATAATAACGAGCCCTCCCTCACGTGGCTACTTATTCTGAATGCACTCGGGGTCAGCAAACGATCTTTTGCAGCAGCGGAGTTCGTCAGACGATGCCAGACATACACCCACCTCGTAAAAGAAGATGGGTTGCTGATGGATCTAGAACTAAACGGCATTGAAAAAAAATGGTGTCAGTCTTCGTGGTCGACAAAAAAATAAATAAAAAATAAACAAAATTGTCTGATCTACGAAAGATACAGTGACAAAAATACTGACTAGCCTTGGGGTCAAGGTGGAACAGGACTGCTTGAACCTTATGCACCAGGAACTCCAAACGAAGGAACACATTCCTCGGGTGGAGTACCTGGGGCGAAGGAGGACCTGTGTAATTGCTCATGAGGTCCCCAGCTTCGTTCTCAGGGAAAATACCAGGACATTCCTCATGAAATATGGGGAAATTGTCTCGGTTGACTCCGAGGTGATGCGTTGGGAATGGCGATTTGATCTGATGATCGACAGGAAGGCGTTCCTCGCCATTCCCAACTATTTGGACGTGGGTAGAAAACTACCTCTTGTTAAAAGGTAGGAGGCCAATTTGCTGGATATTCAGGGAGACTGGTCACCTCGCCGCTATCTGTAAGAAGAAGCCAGCCACCCTGACGCAAGACCCCCCCCTACCTACCGTCGTAAAGGGGGCTCACTTAGTCTCGCCCACTACTCAGACCAGAAAAATTCGGTCAGATGCCGGGAGACCTTCGGGTCTCCACTCACTAAAGCCGTCCTCTCCGCCACTGAAAACGGTGACACAAAAGGAGGGGTCGGAGGAGGGAGTGGCAGTTAGTGGGAAAAGGAGGGAGAAAAGGCCAAATAGCGGGACCTCAGTCTCCACAGACCCAGAAAGGCTACGACACCGACAGTATTGGAGAGACCTGCAGTCTTATGCGGAAAGGACTAGGATGGGGGGATACGCTAGTCCGGGAAGAGAAAAAAAAAGTGGCGGCGGCGTTGCTTGCAAAGTTAAAGTCCAGGCTGCCAGCTGAGAGGGTTACCCCTCCACCCACACCCAAAACAATCCATAGCCCTCCACTGAAAACTTCAACCCCCCCCCCAGGAAAACTTTTATGACTTAAAAAAAAAAAAAAAAACAAACCCTCAACCAAAAAACAGTCACCTCCAGCACAACCAGTACAAACACCGTCACCCCCTCACCAACACCAATGTCAATGTCACCCACTCAGTCGGCCTCACAAGAGAGGCCGAGAAGCCCAGCCCGGGGCGACGCCGGCGAACCTACTAAGGGAAAAAAAAAAAAAAAAAAAAAAAAAAGACATAAGAGACGGTTCCACATCTGCCATGTCGACCCGCACATTTTAGACAAAGCGCAGCTTCAGCAGCAAGCCCTTTGGGAAATAAGGGTCCTACTTACTTCCGGTTCGTCGAACCTGGAAGAGGAGACGTGAAGGACCCTACCATTTTCCCGGGGCTTAAAAAGCTGCTGACAGTGATCCAGGTCGGGGACAGCTCACGGCAGGTGTGGGATATGCTAAGGGAAGCAAATAGCGCCTTCCAGATGTCAACACCACAGGCTGTCTGGCACCATCCAGACCATCAGAGACTAAAAAACTTCTGTTCAGAGAGGGTCCCTGTTTTTATACACCCCTCCCTTTAGAGCAATAAAGCTAACATTCCCCAGGCACGTCAAAAACGTGTCCCAGGACGGCTCCATCAAAACTGAGATGGGCACGGATCCCATGGGGCCTGCTGTCGGTGTGCTATCGCCAGCCATGTTTGTGTCAAGATCTCAACGCCAGTAAATTGATAGATGGCGCTCTATTTAGCAAGCGTGAATGGTCGAAGGATGTGGAATGGGTCCAAATCTGCCGGACTCTTCGGCACCTCGACGTGAGTGTGTGTTGTATACAGGAGATGCACTTTATTTCGAGTGACAATGAGAGTGTGCTGTCTCGAGATTTCCATCTCTTTTCAGCATACTGTGATAGCCACTCAAGAGGTGTCTCCTGGCTAATAAGCCATGCCTTGGATGCGATGTGTTCCCTTGTGTACGCAGACCTGGCGGGCAGATTGTGCGTCGATATAAGAGGGGATGCTTTCCGTCTGATTGGGGTTTACGTAACCAACAGTCAGACTGAGCGGGTCGACTTTCGGCGAATCGATCAGTTCATAGTTCCGTTAAGACGGGTAGTGTTAGCGGGTGATTGGAATACTGTCCTTTTTCCCGACAGACAGAAGGGTAAACAGAGGTACTAATAATGCAGATGTGATTCTGTTTCGGGATTCGATCGACAGGCTAGACCTTGTCGATAAATTCCGAAACGAACACCCCCATCAAGTAGTATGGACTTGAACTGTTAGTGGTACCCCGAGTACAGTGCAACGTTCCAGTTACATCGATTGGGTCTTAGCTAGGAGAGTCGATCTTAAGTTATTGGAATGTCCAAGCTTCCATAGCATCCCTTTTTCGGATCATAGATTTGTAAGGGACCGAATGAATTTAGGTACACCTAAGCCCTTCAAGTCTGGTTACTGGAAATTCAACACATCCCTCATGGATGTGGAAGATTTTCGGGACCAGCTAACATTAATCCAGCAGAAACTGACAGGGCCATCCTGGGGAATAAATTCTGGGGGCACCTCAAAGATAGAATTAGGTCTTTTGCTGCCGATTATCGTAGACGACTCAATTTAGAGAGACTAGCGACACAAAAGGCATTAGAATCTCGAATAGAGAGGGTGGTGGAAAGTGGAGATTATAGCCAGGTTGAAATAGCTAAGGCAGAACTGGCCTCCTTGCTCGCCAAGAGGGACCAAGCCCTGGTAGTTAGAGCTAGGTTGAAAAGAATGTCCCCCGAGGCAACGAAAATGGCCGTGGAACTGCAGGCAGAAGAAATTCAGAGTGCATCAAGTCGGCATATCTCCAGTGTCACGTCACCGAACGGACGACATGAGACCACAAATGAAGGTATCTGCGAAGTGTTTCGTGCCAACTTCCAGGAGCTTTTCACCAGGGAGTCTGGTCTGAGTTCGGCTCAGTTCGACACCTATTTAGATGACTTCCCTCGCCTTGAGGCGACTGAATCAGCTGGGTGCGAGGGGCTCATAACAGAAGATGAAATCTGGGGAGTGCTAAAGAGCGTGGAGAAAAAAGACTCCGGGAATCGATGGTTTGCCTTACGACGTGAATTTGAGGCTGTCACCCATATTTGTCCATTTGCTGGCATTGGCCTTTAATAACTGGTTAAAGCAGGGAAACATTCCCCGTCGCTTTACCAGAGCAGTGGTGAAATTGCTACGCAAGGACAAACATGGAGGGAATGGGGGTAGATAACTTAAGGCCCATAACTCTGCTTAATACAGAGTTAAAGATTTTGGCCAAGGTCCTGTCTAACCAGCTGCAGACTGTGCTGGATAGTCTGATAGGCCCCGAGCAGACTTGTTCTGTAAAGGGGAGGACTATCCAAGATAATCTTCACACGGTGCACACGATCATTGAGAAAGTCGACAATGGAGCCGGGCTGATCGAATAAGATCTGTCCAAAGCCTTCGATAGGGTCGACCATCGTTTTCTCGAGTCCGTCTTGTCTGCGGCTGGCTTTGGTCAGACCTTTCGCTCCTGGATTCGCCTCTTGTATACGCCCCCCAGCTCGGTGGCGGAGGTGAATGGAGTCAGGTCGAAGCCCTTTTAGTTGTCCAGATTAGTTCGTCAAGGTTGTCCACTTTCGTCGATGCTGTACATTCTTGCGCAAGAACCTTTCCTGCGCAAAGTAAAGGCGAATCCGGCCTTACGCGAAATAACTTTGCCTGGCGCTCACACGTCAGTCAAGTATACCGCCTACGTTGACGATGTGACCTTGCTTGTGACGAGCATTGCCGAGATCAGGGAAGTCAGCGTAGAAATCCAAAAGGTATGAGATGGTGACAGGGGCCAAAACTAACTGCAGCAAGTCTGAGGGCTTATTGCTGGACTCGGGAGAGGGCAACCTCTTCCTGGTCCCTTTGTCTGGACGGACGGGCCGTGCAAGATATTCGGCGTCTGGTTCGGTCCCGACCTCCAGTTGGAGGAAAAATTGGTCGGGGGTACTGGAGAAGGTAGAGAAAGCAATTAATCTGTGGACTCGAAGGAAGCTCTCCTTCAAGGGTAGGGCCGGTGTGCGTTTTGCACATCTACCCCCTCATCCTTTACAGACTCTCAGTGCTCCCTCTTCCGTGTACCGACCAAGTAAAGTTGGAGGCTGCCATGTTTAGACTGGGGTCACAGGCATCCAATGGTATCTTGCAAGATCTGTCAGCTCCAACCTATGGAGGGCAGTCTAGGGATGCCGAACATCCAAGCTCGGGCAACATACCTTACGGTTGACTTTCCTGGGTCGGATGTGTACACAAGAGCAGAACAGTGAATTCTGGATGGAAGACGCCAGGAAGGCTTTCCTGGCCTTGAGAAACGTGCATTTCGACGACAGGGGTGAGGTCCGCTGTCTTCCCTGGGTGGAATACTCCATAAAGAATGCCAGCACGCTCTGAGAATCTTCTCACGGGTGAAGGAAGGCCTCGGCGACACCCGGACGTTGTCGACGAGGGCATTATATCGAGTAATAGTTAGGGGGTCCGTTCGAGACAATGATTGAGGGGTTCGGTTTGACGAGGGTGGCCTTGGGCGCCCGATCTGAGGTGCCTCAATAACGAGGCGTCCCTCGCCTGGCGAGTCATTCGGAATGCTCTCTGGGTCGGCAAACTGCTTTTTGCAGCGAGTCTGGTGGATTCACCGGAGTGCATACGCTGCGGGGATATGGGGGAGTCTATTGAGTACGCCTTTCACTGCAATACTGTACATCCGCCGTGCAAGCTGGTTGAAGGCTACATGGTTCGCATCGTCAGGGCACGTTTTTTTGCCCTTGATGCCAGCGCTGTCTGTAGCAATGTGTTCCTGTCGTTAGAAAAGGATGCACAGCAAGTGCTAATGTACTTACTTGGCGTGATGAGAATGGTGATTTGGACGACGCGTCAGAAGGGGTTCCACAAAGGTGAGCATTTCACTCCCGAACAACTGATCGCTTTCTTTAAGTATCAGCTTAAAGATCAGGGTCGAGAGGGAAAGGCTCCCTTGGTCGGAGTTCAACGGAAGGTGGGTAAGAGTTGCTCGACTGTGTAGAGTGAAAGATGCTAAATTAGAGGCATTTTTAAACTTTGCTGGTAACTTACAAGAATTGAGATTTTGAAACAAACATGATAGCCCAGCCCAGCCCAAGTTAGGGTAGATGAGTTTTTTTTTTAACTTTTCAGTCAGTCAACTGTTTCTTAGCTAGGGAGAGAATGAGCATCAGTCCCCCCCTTTAGTCCCCGCTTTTTAGTTTTCGAGGTTTATTTTTTTATATAATCCCAACAAAAATTGTAAATACGGGTTTAGATAAGGTTCATCATAGAGAAAGTATGGTATTATGGTAAATGTAGTATGGAATAAATTGGGAAATTGTGTTTTGGTGAATGGAACATAGTGAGATTGGGTCAGTGCATGAGAATAGCTAAGATAAAATTAGGAAAGAGAAGACCAACCTAAACCCCCACCCCCCTTCTGACCTCATGTCAAATTTTCCTTTTTTGGAATTAAATATTACAATCTTTTGCAGCCGGTCCATTAGATTCAGAGTGCATTCGCTGTAGTGATATGGAGGAGTCCGTCGAGTATTACAGTGTTGTACACCCCATGGTTCGCATCTTTGGGGCACCCTTCTTCGCCCTTGATGCCAGCAATGAGTTTCCGTTATTGGATAAGGAGGTATATCATGTGCTTAGCATTATGGGGGACAACGCACCAAAAGGGATTCCACGAAGGTGAGCATTTTCTCCCGTGCAACTGATCACCAACTTTGAGTATTGGCTTAAGATCAGGGACGAGAGGGAAAGGCTCCCTTCGATGGGTGAAGAGATGTACGGCTGTATAGAGTGAGAGCTACTGAATTAGAGTGGCATCTTGAAGTCACAGATTAAGTGACAAGAATTTGGGGAATAGGAAGAGACATGTCAGCCCAGACCAGGTGAGGGTAGAAAATATGTGTCCCTTTTGAGTTGTAAATACTTCGTTAGCCAGGGAGAGAAGTGAGTATTGGTCCCCACTTTAGTCCTTTTTCGCTGTGTACCCTTTCCTTCCCATAGATGACAAAGTTTTTCACCCGATCAATTTACTGTTCTGCCATTTTAGACTTTTGCAGGAGTTTGGGGGGGGGGGGGTCACATAACGGCCAATTATGTGAATATATCACTTATTTGTTTAAGATTGAAAGAAAAAAACCCTCCCACAAAAGTTGGAAATATTTTTTAAATGGGATTTTCATTGAGAAATAGGTATTGCATTGAATGTACAATAGAAGGAATTACAAAATGCGTTTTGGCGAGAGGAATACTGAAGCGAGAATAGCTAAATTAATAATAGGTCAGAAGACCATCCTACCCTCCCCCATACTTTGAGACCTTGTCAAATTTTTCAATTGAGAAATCTGAATACTACCCAAGGTATTTGAGGGGGGAAGGGGGGTATTTCCTGTTGGTTTCATTTTGCATTGAAAGAAAAATGGCATCCGAAGAATTGGCAACTAAACGTTCTTCAATCGATTTCGGAAGTAATTGATAAAGATTGGTGTAAAAGAGGTATGGAGAGCAGAGTTCAAACGCCAGCTGAGCTAGTTTGTGTTCACTTCCAGCTAATGCCCGTCGAAAATGTATCAATCTCCCCCCCGTGTAAACACATGGGCCATTTTGGCACAGTAAGGGCCCCATGCAAGGTCGAAGTAGTGGGGTGGGGAATAAAAAATTTTCGTAACTCACTTTTTGCGGAAAGGCACTCATAGTGTTGAATATCGTTAGCTTTGATTGTAGTCTACAAGTCAGAATTTAAAATTGGCAAAAGACCACAAGTATGGTCCACCCAGTGAGGATCGAACTCCCTACTCAGTAGCAATGATCGCTGGGACCATCTTAGTCAAATTCAGGCAGATGTGCAGTTTTGGATGTTGATTCCGAAAATATGCGTTTTCTTGTATCGTTTCTAGTTTTCACGAGATGAAATTTGTATTCAAGCATAAGACCCCCGTAGAGCACCATAGGGGTCAAAGGCTCAACATCTTCAGGTAATCGATTTAGTGGACAAATCGGTTTTATTTAACCTTACCCCATATCACCACAGCACTGGAGCTGAACTCGACCGAAGTTTTGGTATTCTGAGAAATTTAAAGATTCCAATCGAGGGGTCTTATTTAACAGGATCGGATCTGTGTTCACAACGATTAACAGTAATCACTTGCTTAGTATTGATTTTCGTTGAATGACTAAGTCACAATTCCTTAATAGGTAAGGGTTCCCGCATTTTACATCGTAACTCCAAGAAACTGAATTCTTCCATAGCGTTTGTTCAGTTCTATCTGTAGGTACCCTTCAAAGAAAAAGCTCAAGTGATTCAAAATATTGATCGTTGATCCAGTGAAAAGATCAGAAGTTCCACAGAGCAAAATTTAGGGGTTAGGATTTTGTGGTGAAGGGGGGGGCAACGTTTAAAGTCGAACTATTTGAAAAATATGTCCTTGTTTAGAAGTGTAGAGCCTCTGCAAGAAGCGTAATAGGAAAAATATAGTCAAAATGGTACAAGTAATTGCTCACCAAAGCATCATGAGGCTCGGCTCGGAAAAAAGGGTAAACGATTAAATGGAATATTAAGCAGACGATGGAACTTTCCAGCTTCTCAGGATTTGGTGGAATCCTTACAATTTAAAAAGTTTGTTCCAAACTCAAAAGGAATTTACATCACCGGTTGCTAAAAAGTGGGAGTAGTTTTTCTTCACCCTCCCTCCAGGTAAACTATTGAGACGTGGTCCCAGTCATTTCATGACTGCAGTTTTCTAGTCTTGTGAGAATTAGGTAATAATGACAGTATGCAGCAGATAAGTACTAAGAAGGTTCAAAATGAAGACAAAGGAGGCAGCGTCTAAAAGATTTGGTTTGAAGCCGTAGAATTTAATTAAAGCCTCGTTTCGGATTGCATAGCCTTTTAAGTCCCTAGAAGAAATTCTGAACAATACGTGAAAGAATAATCTGCTGAAATACAAAAGGTGCAGTATTTCCTGAAGGAGTCCGATTGTATCGAGCTCAGGATATATTCCTACCTTATTTAAATATCGGGAAAATTTAATACAGTCGGGCTGAACCTAAATCCAAGCAGATGTAGGATTTTTCCGTAAAAGAAAAATACTCTCCGGAATTTGAAACCGGGTTTTTCAACATGATCGATTCCGGATGGGGTAAAGAGTTTAAGTTATTAGAGACCAGAATTAATTGAAGTCCAAATTTACAGTACATAAGTAAACTAGAACAGATAGGGTAGGCGGCATGGGCCAACGATTGTTAAAGGCCAACGCCTTATCGAATTAGCCTCTTATGGTATTCACTCCTTATTATAGTAAATAGATACGATCATACGTTTTGAATGAAATTGCGTGTCAATACTTTTATAAGTAGTTATTTTCCTGTTATTCCAGAGTCCACCATGTACATTGCCATACGTATTTAGTGCCGATTACAAGAATATTTAATGAACAGTTTGAAGTGGAGGGGGGCTAGGTTTCATCAAGCCTAGGCCTAGTATCAACTTTGCACAGGTTTGTCCATAAGGGAAAGTATCAAGTTAGCACATTTTATAAAACAAGACGCCCATAGGGTTTGTAATTCTAACCGAAAGTTAGATTTAGAACACGGGACAAACTATATTCTCAGACCTGGGTAAAGCGAGTGTGTGTACATATAGGAAGGGTCTATTAAGTCTGGAGGCTGCGAGTAAAAAAAAAAAAAAAAAAAAGCTACACACCGAAAATTGCCCAAACACTTAAGACAACTTAAAAATGGTGAGCCCAAAAGGGGGGAAAAAAGCGTCTCAAACCCAAAGGCAGTTCCACTTGCTGAAGATGTGTTTGTAAGAATGATTTACGTCATGACTACAAAGAAACCCCCCAAAACACTTGAATTCACATCACTTTCACCGGTAGTGGCGCAAGTAGATTCCAACCAACCTACTGGGATTGTGGTATATATATGAAAATCTAACTTGAACCATAATAGGGGGAGAAATACCAAATCATTATTTGAGCTTACAATAAACAACTACTGCACAACAGAAAAGCGTTCACATCAAATACAACCGCCATACCTAATTTGATTTGGCACAAATCAAGGCTTAATCAACCAAGAAGTGTTAGTTTATCGCCTAAACTCTATGGAAGTAATTTAAATTTTTTTTATTTTTTTTTTTTAATTACCACACTTAGTACATTCGGGCAACTGAAAGCAATGTGACTTTGATTGGTCAGTAGATTATACAGAACAGACTATTTCGAGGGAGAGGGGTACCTATTCGTGAATTAATGATCAATAAACTGGTCTTGTTGATTATTACTATGGATTAATGAGTTCAATTCTCACAGGGTGCCTCAGGCTTACGGTCTTGTACCGAAACAAGGCTTAGCTTAGTAGATCATAACTATATTGAATATTGGGTTAGGGGGACAGTAAATGTGTGCAGAGATTTAAGAATACAAAGACACAGTATTAGATATTTAACAAATCTTTCAGTTTGTTTTCAAGCCAGCTGTTTTAGAGGCAGCGTGATCCGTCTTCCTCTCTCACCAACATCCCGGTATCAAGTACCTCTCACCAATCCAAAATCCGACAACTCAATTTAACATTATCACCATTTTTTGATCTGTAAACAAACGCTGAAAAAATTCTCCCATGCAAATTAATGGTAAATGATTCTCCACTTTACACCATTTCAGATGTTTATAAAGGGGGGGTTTCTACTTTGGGATACCATGGTGAATCTATATCTAAAACATTAGGTCATATTCGACTGGTTTGTATTGGCGGCGATACAAAAAATTCCATTTTCTCAAGAGTTTCTTCCCTTGAATCATCATTTTCAAGGGGAGCAACTCTATCCTAGATACGAGTTATCTTTCTTGTATTTCCCGGTCAGTGCATCGAATAATGATGAAAGACGATTCGAAGATGGTTATGAAAGTAGTGGAAACAATTATTATTATCAAGCGGCAGACGAGATATTTCGCCGATACGAAATCAAACAAAATATCACAGTTCTGAATGGTTCAGCAGGGAATCCATCAATAGTTTACACTAGCCGAGTAACACTTGAACACAATTTTCATATTGATATAATAATAAATCAAGCTTGAAAAAATATCTCTTAGAATGGTTTGTATGACAAAATTACACCATGCAACGCGATTTTGTTCCTTCTTGAGTTATTTTCTGATTGTTTATATGTAATAAGTCGGAAAATTATCAATGATTCCAATCAAACTTTGTTTTTGTGTCCAGGATAGTGATATTCATGTGTAATTGTTATTTTCTTATTTCAATTGATTTATAAATATTCAAATTCAGTCACTGTCCCAATGGAAATAAATAGATTTCAAACTATCATTGCTTTGGTTGTGGAAGTAACGTTTGAGGGGAATAATTGATTTTTTCAATAATCTGGTGAGAAATCTTTTGGACCTGGATCTTCTTACTGTGAGAGTGAATCAGACAATGATCTTGGACAATACCTAGATGGTGACAGAGCCAACAACAACTAGCGAGATATTTTGGCGATAAGATGTCATAAAAATATCCCGGTCTTAAATGGTTCGTGTGACAAACCTTCTACCGTTTATTCTAGCTGAGAATCACTTGAAGAAATTGTCATATTAATATCATGATGAATTAAACTTGAGAAAAAAGAACTTCTCTTGGAATGATAACTAGCTGAACCAGCAAGAATTCCACGTGTGTTGATAACTGAGTAATCATTATTACTCAACCATGTATATTTTTGCAATCAAAGTGTATGATTTTGTTAAAGTGATGAATTAAGTATAGACTGTATCTACGTCAACCGTAGTAAGATGCAAAGGCAAATGAAAATTATTCATCTTTTCTGTTTAAAAAAAATTATTTATTATTATTATTCGTAGTAGTTGTAAATATTAAAAACTCATCGACTCTATCAACTCAATAAAAAGGCCCTTATCGGTACTTTGACTTTTTGGGCAAATCCATGAATTTTCGATATTCTCCCCTTGATATAATATGATAGAATTATTGGAAACAGTGCACAAATAAAAATGAATAAGAAAATTGGTGAGAGAAAATCAGCAATAAATACACAAATGAATTAAATGGTTAAAAGGTTGTTATTTGTGCACAGTTTTTAACATTGAATGTGCGATGGTGTGAGACTTCACAAATTGGAACGATCTTCCCAACGTTAATCCAAAAATGGAAAAAAAAACCCAAAACAATGCTTGGTTCAGAGTTTGTCTATTAATTAAAGATAAAAGAATAAATACAAAATAAGTAATAAATTGAAAAAGATACGTAATCTATTAAAAATAAAAATTAAAACTACTTCTTTCTTTTTCTCGCTAGTTTCTTCCTTTCTAGCAGGGCTTTGAGAGGAATTAAGTGATCTGACGGAGGAGGGTTTTCTTTCCCTTTATTTATTTCTTTTTCTTTACACTTGATTAATTTCTTCTCCTCCCTTGTTCTTATGACCCCCACCCTACACCATGTATTGAGATAAGAGCTTTCTTTCTTTATTGAGAACGCTGTCAATTTCTCTCTTCAACCCCTCATCTTTTCAATTCCTTACAAACGCTGTTAACCGATTTGAATTCGGTCTTGAATCCTTTCTTCTCAGCACCACACCACTGCCTCTGGTTGGTTAAAAAAGAAGAAATATACACCGGTGGAATAAATTGTTGGGTAGAATATTATTTTGGTCGTGAATATTTCATTTCTTGAAAAAGGACATATCATGAAATCTTGGTTTAATTTTTTGAAGTTTTTAAAATTTTTATTGAAATATTTTCAAAACTAAGGTTTAAAAATACAAATACAAATATTAATTCATTAAAATCAATTCTGCAATAATCGCCTGCCACTCTCTCTTTCTCACTATGTCAGAGTGTTCATTTCAACGTATCCATACCAATCTATCTATATCTATCTATCTATCCGTCCATATCTATCTATCTATCTATCTATCGATCTATCTATCTATCTATCTATGTTCATATCTACCTATCTATCTGTTCATATCAATCTATTTATCTGTTCATTATCTATCTATTCATCTGTTCATTATCTATCTATCTATCTCTGTTCATATCTATCTATTTGTCTGCATATATATATATATATATATATATATATATATATATATATATATATATATATATATATATATACAAATATATATATATATATATATACAGGCAAATAGATATCTATCTATCCATCTATTTGTCTGCATATATATATATATATATATATATATATATATATATATATATATATATATATATATACAAATATATATATATATATATATATATATATATATATGTATATATATATATATATATATATATATACAGGCAAATAGATAGATATGAACATCAACCAATCAATTTATCTATTTATATCTCTTTTCATATCTATCTAATTATGTCCATATTCATGATTGCAAATTATCTAACTTCCCCAATGATTTCATTCTCACAAGACCATTCCGTAAAGCCCTCGGAGTTCACTCCTGTCCCTGAGGATTTAGTTTTCGAGGGTGCAGGGTTCTCACCGCACCGATATCACCTCGTCGTCTCCACCCCTGATCGAAAGAACCTCTCAGCCCGTCTCACGCCCCCATATCCAGACCCATCAATTAGGCTCCAAATAATAAACATTCTGGAATTAGTTGTCTAGAGGTTTTGTTCACAACTGATAAAAAAATTCAGGAACTATTTCAGTAAACACTTGCTTTTAGGGCGCCCAGGATTTTCTAAGAGTGCCGTCATTACGTTATGACGGGTGGGTTTTATATAAAGTGTATGACTAATGAAAAACCAAGAAATAACGCTAAACTCCCGTTATTACGACACCCTTGGTGCTCCAAAAGTGTCGTTATAACAGGTTGGCTGTCATAACAAATTTGCTATTAAAACGCTTTGATTTTTCCATATAAAGTGTATTAATAAGGAGAAATCAAAAAGTTCTCTAGACTCCCATTATTTCGGTAACCTCAAAGATTGAACATGGCTGTTATATCGAATCTACCGTTATAAGGGGTGGCTTTTGCATAAACTGAATTATTAATGAAGAAAGAAAAAGTTTCAGTAGACTCCCGTTATTACGACAGCCTCAACCATTGAAGAGTGCCTCTTAAACGAATTGATCGTTAAAACAAAATGACTTTATATCACCACAGTCTAATGCCCCACATATTGGTTTCAGGTCTGTAAATAGACTGAATAAACCAAAAAGTAATTATGCCAACCATATACATAATAGAATACTATTAATCGTTTTCTGAATGCATTAATGAATTCTTAGAAAATACTTTCCACAGGCAAAAGTTTAATGCAAAAATGAAGGAATAGTATTAAAAACTTCTCAACAGAGGCAATTAATTTCAAGGTTAACAAACTTTAGTTTTTAAAATGATGCACCAAATCCTTCGTGTGAAGTTGCTGCAAACTAATCTCCGACAACGGTCTTGTGAGAATATGAAAACTAACTCACTGTTGAAATACGTGTGTCATCAATTTGTATTGAATAGACTGTGAGTTTATTGTATTAGACTACGTGCAGCAAATGTTCCTTTTTTAAAAGCAACCAACACTTCCTGAATTTTGTGTGTGATAAGATAGATATATATACCAGTGATGATCAATGAGCCTGTAGTCTGTTCTTAATGATTAGATAGACTTTGATTTGAACGTTTCATTGTATGATAGTCTAAGTGATTGATATTCAATTCTGAATTGAGTGCATTGACAATAAGTACTTTTTCGTCATAGGAAGGGATCAGAGGAAGACTCGTCAAAAAATGTTTAGATACACCGAGCAGATGATAATGATGAAATATGGCGAGGTCAGAGCTGTGATGGCCGAGTGGTTAAGGCGTTGGACTTGAAATCCAATGGGCAATGCACGCAAAGGTTCAAATCCTGTTCACAGCGTCTAATTTATAACTGATGTTGATGTACTTGAACATATTAATAAAAAACTTGAATGCAATTGCCCTTACAGCCGCGTGGTTTTGTCAGATGATTAAAAGTAAAAAAAAAATCTGCCAACTTTCAAATCTTGGAGTGATAGGTTTCCATTATCGATGTGTAATCATATTCAACTGAAAAAAAGAAATTGAACAATGAATGCAATTAGCATTCATCATTGTCTGGTTTTGATGTACCCCAGAATATGCAATAAGCAATGTTTCTCATTGTTTGCAATCAGGATAGTATTTCTATTTTCAGCAAATGCATATTGACATTCCAGCAGATGATAATAATTAAATGTGGGAATGTCATAGTTGTCATGGCCAAGTGGTTAAGGCGTTGGACTCGAAATCCAATGGGCAATGCGCGCACAGGTTCAAATCCTGTTCACAGCGTCTATTTTGTAACTGATGTTGATGTACTTGAAAATGTAAATAAAAAAGTCGAATCCAATTTCCCTTAGAACGAAGTGGTTTTGTCGGATGATTAAAAATAAAATAAAAAAATCTGCCAACTTTAAAACCTTGGAGTGATAGGCTTCAATTATCGATGTGTAATGTTATTGAACTGAAAAATAGAAATTGAACGATGAATGAGATTAGCATTCATCATTGTCTGGGTTTGATGTACCCCAAAATATGCAATAAGCAATTTGTCTCATTGTTTACAATCAGGATAATATTTCTATTTACAGCAAATGTATATTGACATCCAAGCAGATGATAATAATTAAATGAGGGAATGTCATAGCTGTGATGGCCGAGTGGTTAAGGCATTGGACTCGAAATCCAATGGGCAATGCCCGCACAGGTTCAAATCCTGTTCACAGCGTCTATTTTGTAACTGATGTTGATGTACTTGAAAATGTAAATTAAAAAACTTGAATGCAATTGCCTTTAGAGCCTAGTTGTTCTGTCAAGTATTTAGAAGTATAATAACAAAATCAGTCAACTTTCAAACCTTGGAGTGATAGGCTACCATTATCGATGTTTAATGATATTCAACTGAAAAAAAGAAATTGAACGATAAATGACATTAGCATTCGTCATTGACTGGTTTTGGTGTACCTCAGAATATGCAATAAGCAATGTCTTTCATCGATTGCACCAACTGAAGTATTTCTATTTACAGCAAATGTATATTGACATCCCAGCAGATGATAATAATTAAATGAGGGAATGTCATAGCTGTGATGGCCGAGTGGTTAAGGCGTTTGACTCGAAATCCAATCGGCAATGCCTGCACAGGTTCAAATCCTGTTCACAGCGTCTATTTTGTAACTGATGTTGATGTACTTGAAAATGTAAATAAAAAAGTCGAATCCAATTTCCCTTAGAACGAAGTGGTTTTGTCGGATGATTAAAAATAAAATAAAAAAATCTGCCAACTTTAAAACCTTGGAGTGATAGGCTTCAATTATCGATGTGTAATGTTATTGAACTGAAAAATAGAAATTGAACGATGAATGAGATTAGCATTCATCATTGACTGGTTTCGATGTACCCCAAAATATGCGATAAGCAATGTCTTTCATTGATTGCACCAAGTGAAGTATTTCTATTTTCAGCAAATGTATATTGACATTCCAGCAGATGATAATAATCAAATGATGAAAATTCATAGCTGTGATGGCCAAGTGGTTAAGGTGTTGGACTCGAAATCCAATGGGCAATGCCTGCACAGGTTCAAATCCTGTTCACAGCGTCTATTTTGTAACTGATGTTGATTTACTTGAAAATGTTAATAAAAAAACTTGAATGCAATTGCCCTTAGAACCTAGTTTTTTTGTCAAGTATTTAGAAGTATAATAACAAAATCAGTCAACTTTCAAACCTTGGAGTGATAGGCTACCATTATCGATGTGTAATGTTATTGAAATGAAAAATAGAAATTGAACAATGAATGAGATTAGCATTCATCATTGTCGGGTTTTGGTGAACCCCAGAATATGCAATAAGCAATGTCTTTCATCGATTGCACCAACTGAAGTATTTCCATTTACAGCAAATGTATATTGACATTCCAGCAGATGATAATAATTAAATGATGAAAATTCGTAGCTGTGATGGCCGAGTGGTTATAGCATTTGACTCGAAATCCAATGGGCAATGCCCGCACAGGTTCAAATCCTGTTCACAGCGTCTATTTTGTAACTGATGTTGATGTACTTGGGAATGTAAATAAAAAACTCGAATCCAATTTCACTTAGAACCAAGTGGTTTTGTCGGATGATTAAAAGTAAAATAAGAAAATCTGCCAACTTTCAAACCTTGGAGTGATAGGCTTCCATTATCGATGTGTAATGTTATTGAACTGAAAAATAGAAATTGAACGATGAATGAGATTAGCATTCATCATTGTCTGGGTTTGATGTACCCCAGAATATGCAATAAGCAATGTGTCTCATTGTTTACAATCAGGTTGATATATCTATTTACAGCAAATGTATATTGACATCCCAGCAGATGATAATAATTAAATTGGGGAATGTCATAGCTGTGATGGCCGAGTGGTTAAGGTGTTGGACTCGAAATCCAATGGGCAATGCCTGCACAGGCTCAAATCCTGTTCACAGCGTCTATTTTGTAACTGATGTTGATTTACTTGAAAATGTTAATATAAAAACTTGAATGCAATTGCCCTTAGAACCTAGTTGTTTTGTCAAGTATTTAGAAGTATAATAACAAAATCAGTCAACTTTCAAACCTTGGAGTGATAGGCTACCATTATCGATGTGTAATGTTATTGAACTGAAAAATAGAAATTGAACAATGAATGAGATTAGCATTCATCATTGTCGGGTTTTGGTGTACCCCAGAATATGCAATAAGCAATGTCTTTCATCGATTGCACCAACTGAAGTATTTCTATTTATAGCAAATGTATATTGACATTCCAGCAGATGATAATAATTAAATGATGAAAATTCGTAGCTGTGATGGCCGAGTGGTTAAGGCGTTTGACTCGAAATCGAATGGGCAATGCCCGCACAGGTTCAAATCCTGTTCACAGCATCTATTTTGTAACTGATGTTGATGTACTTGGAAATGTAAATAAAAAACTCGAATCCAATTTCACTTAGAACCAAGTGGTTTTGTCGGATGATTAAAAGTAAAATAAGAAAATCTGCCAACTTTCAAACCTTGGAGTGATAGGCTTCCATTATCGATGTGTAATGTTATTGAACTGAAAAATAGAAATTGAACGATGAATGAGATTAGCATTCATCATTGACTGGTTTCGATGTACCCCAAAATATGCGATAAGCAATGTCTTTCATTGATTGCACCAAGTGAAGTATTTCTATTTTCAGCAAATGTATATTGACATTCCAGCAGATGATGATAATCAAATGATGAAAATTCATAGCTGTGATGGCCAAGTGGTTAAGGTGTTGGACTCGAAATCCAATGGGCAATGCCTGCACAGGTTCAAATCCTGTTCACAGCGTCTATTTTGTAACTGATGTTGATTTACTTGAAAATGTTAATAAAAAAACTTGAATGCAATTGCCCTTAGAACCTAGTTTTTTTGTCAAGTATTTAGAAGTATAATAACAAAATCAGTCAACTTTCAAACCTTGGAGTGATAGGCTACCATTATCGATGTGTAATGTTATTGAACTGAAAAATAGAAATTGAACAATGAATGAGATTAGCATTCATCATTGTCGGGTTTTGGTGTACCCCAGAATATGCAATAAGCAATGTCTTTCATCGATTGCACCAACTGAAGTATTTCTATTTACAGCAAATGTATATTGACATTCCAGCAGATGATAATAATTAAATGATGAAAATTCGTAGCTGTGATGGCCGAGTGGTTATAGCATTTGACTCGAAATCCAATGGGCAATGCCCGCACAGGTTCAAATCCTGTTCACAGCGTCTATTTTGTAACTGATGTTGATGTACTTGGGAATGTAAATAAAAAACTCGAATCCAATTTCACTTAGAACCAAGTGGTTTTTTCGGATGATTAAAAGTAAAATAAGAAAATCTGCCAACTTTCAAACCTTGGAGTGATAGGCTTCCATTATCGATGTGTAATGTTATTGAACTGAAAAATAGAAATTGAACGATGAATGAGATTAGCATTCATCATTGTCTGGGTTTGATGTACCCCAGAATATGCAATAAGCAATGTGTCTCATTGTTTACAATCAGGTTGATATATCTATTTACAGCAAATGTATATTGACATCCCAGCAGATGATAATAATTAAATTGGGGAATGTCATAGCTGTGATGGCCAAGTGGTTAAGGTGTTGGACTCGAAATCCAATGGGCAATGCCTGCACAGGTTCAAATCCTGTTCACAGCGTCTATTTTGTAACTGATGTTGATTTACTTGAAAATGTTAATATAAAAACTTGAATGCAATTGCCCTTAGAACCTAGTTGTTTTGTCAAGTATTTAGAAGTATAATAACAAAATCAGTCAACTTTCAAACCTTGGAGTGATAGGCTACCATTATCGATGTGTAATGTTATTGAACTGAAAAATAGAAATTGAACAATGAATGAGATTAGCATTCATCATTGTCGGGTTTTAGTGTACCCCAGAATATGCAATAAGCAATGTCTTTCATCGATTGCACCAACTGAAGTATTTCTATTTATAGCAAATGTATATTGACATTCCAGCAGATGATAATAATTAAATGATGAAAATTCGTAGCTGTGATGGCCGAGTGGTTAAGGCGTTTGACTCGAAATCGAATGGGCAATGCCCGCACAGGTTCAAATCCTGTTCACAGCATCTATTTTGTAACTGATGTTGATGTACTTGGAAATGTAAATAAAAAACTCGAATCCAATTTCACTTAGAACCAAGTGGTTTTGTCGGATGATTAAAAGTAAAATAAGAAAATCTGCCAACTTTCAAACCTTGGAGTGATAGGCTTCCATTATCAATGTGTAATGTTATTGAACTGAAAAATAGAAATTGAACGATGAATGAGATTAGCATTCATCATTGTCTGGGTTTGATGTACCCCAAAATATGCGATAAGCAATTTGTCTCATTGTTTAAAATCAGGATAATATTTTTATTTACAGCAAATGTATATTGACATCCAAGCAGATGATTAAAATTAAATGAGGGAATGTCATAGCTGTGATGGCCGAGTGGTTAAGGCGTTGGACTCGAAATCCAATGGGCAATGCCTGCACAGGTTCAAATCCTGTTCACAGCGTCTATTTTGTAACTGATGTTGATGTACTTGAAAATGTAAATTAAAAAACTTGAATGCAATTGCCTTTAGAGCCTAGTTGTTCTGTTGGATGATTAAAAATAAAATAAAAAAATCTGCCAACTTTAAAACCTCGGAGTGATAGGCTTCCATTATCGATGTGTAATGTTATTGAACTGAAAAATAGAAATTGAACGATGAATGAGATTAGCATTCATCATTGACTGGTTTCGATGTACCCCAAAATATGCGATAAGCAATGTCTTTCATTGATTGCACCAAGTGAAGTATTTCTATTTTCAGCAAATGTATATTGACATCCCAGCAGATGATAATAATTAAATTGGGGAATGTCATAGCTGTGATGGCCGAGTGGTTAAGGTGTTGGACTCGAAATCCAATGGGCAATGCCTGCACAGGCTCAAATCCTGTTCACAGCGTCTATTTTGTAACTGATGTTGATTTACTTGAAAATGTTAATATAAAAACTTGAATGCAATTGCCCTTAGAACCTAGTTTTTTTGTCAAGTATTTAGAAGTATAATAACAAAATCAGTCAACTTTCAAACCTTGGAGTGATAGGCTACCATTATCGATGTGTAATGTTATTGAACTGAAAAATAGAAATTGAACAATGAATGAGATTAGCATTCATCATTGTCGGGTTTTGGTGTACCCCAGAATATGCAATAAGCAATGTCTTTCATCGATTGCACCAACTGAAGTATTTCTATTTACAGCAAATGTATATTGACATTCCAGCAGATGATGATAATTAAATGATGAAAATTCGTAGCTGTGATGGCCGAGTGGTTATAGCATTTGACTCGAAATCCAATGGGCAATGCCCGCACAGGTTCAAATCCTGTTCACAGCGTCTATTTTGTAACTGATGTTGATGTACTTGAAAATGTAAATTAAAAAACTTGAATGCAATTGCCTTTAGAGCCTAGTTGTTCTGTCAAGTATTTAGAAGTATAATAACAAAATCAGTCAACTTTCAAACCTTGGAGTGATAGGCTACCATTATCGATGTTTAATGATATTCAACTGAAAAAAAGAAATTGAA
Organism: Thysanoteuthis rhombus; assembly: GCA_963457665.1. NCBI lineage: Eukaryota > Metazoa > Mollusca > Cephalopoda > Oegopsida > Thysanoteuthidae > Thysanoteuthis > Thysanoteuthis major. The sequence continues at coordinate 56,824,081 of OY735215.1, forward strand.
CGATAAATGACATTAGCATTCGTCATTGACTGGTTTTGGTGTACCTCAGAATATGCAATAAGCAATGTCTTTCATCGATTGCACCAACTGAAGTATTTCTATTTACAGCAAATGTATATTGACATTCCAGCAGATGATAATAATTAAATGAGGGAATGTCATAGCTGTGATGGCCGAGTGGTCAAGGCGTTGGACTCGAAATCCAATGGGCAATGCCCGCACAGGTTCAAATCCTGTTCACAGCGTCTATTTTGTAACTGATGTTGATGTACTTGAAAATGTAAATAAAAAAAACTCGAATCCAATTTCCCTTAGAACCAAGTGGTTTTGTCGGATGTTTAAAAGTAAATTAGGAAATCTGCCAACTTTCAAACCTAGGAGTGATAGGCTTCCATTATCGATGTGTAATGTTATTGAACTGAAAAATAGAAATTGAACGATAAATGACATTAGCATTCATCATTGACTGGTTTTGATGTACCCCAGAATATGCAATAAGCAATGTTTCTCATTGTTTACAATCAGGATAATATTTTTAATTATAGCAAATGTATATTGACATCTCAGCAGATGATAATAATTTAATGAAGGAATGTCATAGCTGTGATGGCCGAGTGGTTAAGGCATTGGACTCGAAGTCCAATGGGCAATACTCGCACAGGTTCAAATCCTGTTCACAGCGTCTATTTTGTAACCGATGTTGATGTACTTGAAAATGTAAATAAAAAACTTGAATCCAATTTCCCTTAGAACCAAGTGGTTTTGTCGGATGTTTAAAAGTAAATTAGGAAATCTGCCAACTTTCAAACCTAGGAGTGATAGGCTTCCATTATCGATGTGTAATGTTATTGAACTGAAAAATAGAAATTGAACGATAAATGACATTAGCATTCATCATTGACTGGTTTTGATGTACCCCAGAATATGCAATAAGCAATGTTTCTCATTGTATACAATCGGGATAATATTTCTATTTACAGCAAATGTATATTGACATCCCAGCAGATGATTAAAATTAAATGAGGGAATGTCATAGCTGTGATGGCCGAGTGGTTAAGGCGTTGGACTCGAAATCCAATGGGCAATGCCCGCACAGGTTCAAATCCTGTTCACAGCGTCTATTTTGTAACTGATGTTGATGTACTTGGAAATGTAAATAAAAAACTTGAATCCAATTTCCCTTAGAACCAAGTGGTTTTGTCGGATGATTAAAAGTAAAATAAGAAAATCTGCCAACTCTCAAACCTTGGAGTGGTAGGCTTCCATCATCGTTGTGTAATGTTATTGAACTGAAAAATAGAAATTGAACGATGAATGAGATTAGCATTCATCATTGTCTGGGTTTGATGTACCCAAAAATATGCAATAAGCAATGTTTCTCATTGTTTACAATCAGGTTAATATTTCTATTTACAGCAAATGTATATTGACATCCCAGCAGATGATAATAATTCAATGAGGGAATGTCATAGCTGTGATGGCCGAGTGGTTAAGGCGTTGGACTCGAAATCCAATGGGCAATGCCCGCACAGGTTCAAATCCTGTTCACAGCGTCTATTTTGTAACTGATGTTGATGTACTTGAAAATGTAAATAAAAAACTCGAATCCGATTTCCCTTAGAACCAAGTGGTTTTGTCGGATGATTAAAAGTAAAATAAGAAAATCAGTCAACTTTCAAACCTAGGAGTGATAGGCTTCCATTATCGATGTGTAATGTTATTGAACTGAAAAATAGAAATTGAACAATGAATGAAATTAGCATTCATTATGGTCTGGGTTTGATGTACCCCAGAATATGCAATAAGCAATGTTTCTCATTGTTTACAATCAGGATAATATTTCTATTTACAGCAAATGTATATTGACATCCCAGCAGATGATAATAATTAAATGAGTAAAATTCATAGCTGTGATGGCCGAGTGGTTAAGGCGTTGGACTCGAAATCCAATGGGCAATGCCCGCACAGGTTCAAATCCTGTTCACAGCGTCTATTTTGTAACTGATGTTGATGTACTTGGAAATGTAAATAAAAAACTTGAATCCAATTTCCCTTAGAACCAAGTGGTTTTGTCGGATGATTAAAAGTAAAATAAGAAAATCTGCCAACTCTCAAACCTTGGAGTGGTAGGCTTCCATTATCGATGTGTAATGTTATTGAACTGAAAAATAGAAATTGAACAATAAATGACATTAGCATTCATCATTGACTGGTTTTGATGTACCCCAGAATATGCAATAAGCAATGTTTTTCATTGTTTACAATCAGGATAATATTTTTATTTACAGCAAATGTATATTGACATCTCAGCAGATGATAATAATTAAATGGGGGAATGTCATAGCTGTGATGGCCGAGTGGTTAAGGCGTTGGACTCGAAATCCAATGGGCAATGCCCGCACAGGTTCAAATCCTGTTCAAAGCGTCTATTTTGTAACTGATGTTGATGTACTTGAAAATGTAAATAAAAAAAACTCGAATCCAATTTCCCTTAGAACCAAGTGGTTTTGTCGGATGTTTAAAAGTAAATTAGGAAATCTGCCAACTTTCAAACCTAGGAGTGATAGGCTTCCATTATCGATGTGTAATGTTATTGAACTGAAAAATAGAAATTGAACGATAAATGACATTAGCATTCATCATTGACTGGTTTTGATGTACCCCAGAATATGCAATAAGCAATGTTTCTCATTGTTTACAATCAGGATAATATTTTTAATTATAGCAAATGTATATTGACATCTCAGCAGATGATAATAATTTAATGAAGGAATGTCATAGCTGTGATGGCCGAGTGGTTAAGGCATTGGACTCGAAGTCCAATGGGCAATACTCGCACAGGTTCAAATCCTGTTCACAGCGTCTATTTTGTAACCGATGTTGATGTACTTGAAAATGTAAATAAAAAACTTGAATCCAATTTCCCTTAGAACCAAGTGGTTTTGTCGGATGTTTAAAAGTAAATTAGGAAATCTGCCAACTTTCAAACCTAGGAGTGATAGGCTTCCATTATCGATGTGTAATGTTATTGAACTGAAAAATAGAAATTGAACGATAAATGACATTAGCATTCATCATTGACTGGTTTTGATGTACCCCAGAATATGCAATAAGCAATGTTTCTCATTGTATACAATCGGGATAATATTTCTATTTACAGCAAATGTATATTGACATCCCAGCAGATGATTAAAATTAAATGAGGGAATGTCATAGCTGTGATGGCCGAGTGGTTAAGGCGTTGGACTCGAAATCCAATGGGCAATGCCCGCACAGGTTCAAATCCTGTTCACAGCGTCTATTTTGTAACTGATGTTGATGTACTTGGAAATGTAAATAAAAAACTTGAATCCAATTTCCCTTAGAACCAAGTGGTTTTGTCGGATGATTAAAAGTAAAATAAGAAAATCTGCCAACTCTCAAACCTTGGAGTGGTAGGCTTCCATCATCGTTGTGTAATGTTATTGAACTGAAAAATAGAAATTGAACGATGAATGAGATTAGCATTCATCATTGTCTGGGTTTGATGTACCCAAAAATATGCAATAAGCAATGTTTCTCATTGTTTACAATCAGGTTAATATTTCTATTTACAGCAAATGTATATTGACATCCCAGCAGATGATAATAATTCAATGAGGGAATGTCATAGCTGTGATGGCCGAGTGGTTAAGGCGTTGGACTCGAAATCCAATGGGCAATGCCCGCACAGGTTCAAATCCTGTTCACAGCGTCTATTTTGTAACTGATGTTGATGTACTTGAAAATGTAAATAAAAAACTCGAATCCGATTTCCCTTAGAACCAAGTGGTTTTGTCGGATGATTAAAAGTAAAATAAGAAAATCAGTCAACTTTCAAACCTAGGAGTGATAGGCTTCCATTATCGATGTGTAATGTTATTGAACTGAAAAATAGAAATTGAACAATGAATGAAATTAGCATTCATTATGGTCTGGGTTTGATGTACCCCAGAATATGCAATAAGCAATGTTTCTCATTGTTTACAATCAGGATAATATTTCTATTTACAGCAAATGTATATTGACATCCCAGCAGATGATAATAATTAAATGAGTAAAATTCATAGCTGTGATGGCCGAGTGGTTAAGGCGTTGGACTCGAAATCCAATGGGCAATGCCCGCACAGGTTCAAATCCTGTTCACAGCGTCTATTTTGTAACTGATGTTGATGTACTTGGAAATGTAAATAAAAAACTTGAATCCAATTTCCCTTAGAACCAAGTGGTTTTGTCGGATGATTAAAAGTAAAATAAGAAAATCTGCCAACTCTCAAACCTTGGAGTGGTAGGCTTCCATTATCGATGTGTAATGTTATTGAACTGAAAAATAGAAATTGAACAATAAATGACATTAGCATTCATCATTGACTGGTTTTGATGTACCCCAGAATATGCAATAAGCAATGTTTTTCATTGTTTACAATCAGGATAATATTTTTATTTACAGCAAATGTATATTGACATCTCAGCAGATGATAATAATTAAATGGGGGAATGTCATAGCTGTGATGGCCGAGTGGTTAAGGCGTTGGACTCGAAATCCAATGGGCAATGCCCGCACAGGTTCAAATCCTGTTCAAAGCGTCTATTTTGTAACTGATGTTGATGTACTTGAAAATGTAAATAAAAAAAACTCGAATCCAATTTCCCTTAGAACCAAGTGGTTTTGTCGGATGATTAAAAGTAAAATAAGAAAATCTGCCAACATTCAAACGTTGGAGTGATACGCTCCCATTTTCGATGTGTAATGTTATTGAACTGAAAAATAAAAATTGAACGATGAATGAGATTAGCATTCATCATTGTCTGGGTTTGATGTACCCCAGAATATGCAATAAGCAATGTTTCTCATTGTTTACAATCAGGATAATATTTCAATTTTCAGCAAATGTATATTGACATCCCAGCAGATAATAATGATTAAATGAGGGAATGTCATAGCTGTGATGGCCGAGTGGTTAAGGCGTTGGACTCGAAATCCAATGGGCAATGCCCGCACAGGTTCAAATCCTGTTCACAGCGTCTATTTTGTAACTGATGTTGATGTACTTGAAAATGTAAATAAAAAACTTGAATCCAATTTCCCTTAGAACCAAGTGGTTTTGTCGGATGATTAACAGTAAAATAAGAAAATCTGCCAACTCTCAAACCTTGGAGTGGTAGACTTCCATTATCGATGTGTAATATTATTGAACTGAATAATAGAAATTGAACGATGAATGAGATTAGCATTCATCATTGTCTGGGTTTGATGTAATCCAGAATATGCAATAAGCAATGTTTCTCATTGTTTACAATCAGGTTAATATTTTTTTTTATAGCAAATGTATATTGACATCTCAGCAGATGATAATAATTAAATGAGGGAATGTCATAGCTGTGATGGCCGAGTGGTTAAGGCGTTGGACTCGAAATCCAATGAGCAATGCCCGCACAGGTTCAAATCCTGTTCACAGCGTCTATTTTGTAACCGATGTTGATGTACTTGAAAATGTAAATAAAAAACTTGAATCCAATTTCCCTTAGAACCAAGTGGTTTTGTCGGATGATTAACAGTAAAATAAGAAAATCTGCCAACTTTCAAACCTAGGAGTGATAGGCTTCCATTATCGATGTGTAATGTTATTGAACTGAAAAATAGAAATTGAACGATTAATGAGATTAGCATTCATCATTGTCTGGGTTTGATGTACCCCAGAATATGCAATAAGCAATGTTTCTCATCGTTTACAATCAGGATAATATTTTTATTTATAGCAAATGTATATTGACATTCCAGCAGATGATAATAATTTAATGAGGGAATGTCATAGCTGTGATGGCCGAGTGGTTAAGGCGTTGGACTCGAAATCCAATGGGCAATGCCCGCACAGGTTCAAATCCTGTTCACAGCGTCTATTTTGTAACTGATGTTGATGTACTTGAAAATGTAAATAAAAAACTCAAATCCAATTTCCTTTAGAACCAAGTGGTTTTGTCGGATGATTAAAAGTAAAATAAGAAAATCAGCCAACTTTCAAACCTTGGAGTGATAGGCTTCCATTATCGATGTGTAATGTTATTGAACTGAAAAATAGAAATTGAACGATGAATGAGATTAGCATTCATCATTGTCTGGGTTTGATGTACCCAAAAATATGCAATAAGCAATGTTTCTCATTGTTTACAATCAGGTTAATATTTCTATTTACAGCAAATGTATATTGACATCCCAGCAGATGATAATAATTTAATGAGGGAATGTCATAGCTGTGATGGCCGAGTGGTTAAGGCGTTGGACTCGAAATCCAATGGGCAATGCCCGCACAGGTTCAAATCCTGTTCACAGCGTCTATTTTGTAACTGATGTTGATGTACTTGAAAATGTAAATAAAAAACTCGAATCCGATTTCCCTTAGAACCAAGTGGTTTTGTCGGATGATTAAAAGTAAAATAAGAAAATCTGCCAACTTTCAAACCTTGGAGTGATAGGCTTCCATTATTGATGTGTAATGTTATTGAACTGAAATATAGAAATTGAACAATAAATGGGAATAGCATTCGTCATTGACTGGTTTTGATGTACCCCAGTATATGCAATAAGCAATGTTTCTCATTGTTTACAATCAGGATAATATTTCTATTTACAGCAAATGTATATTGACATCCCAGCAGATGATAATAATTCAATGAGGGAATGTCATAGCTGTGATGGCCGAGTGGTTAAGGCGTTGGACTCGAAATCCAATGGGCAATGCCCGCACAGGTTCAAATCCTGTTCACAGCGTCTATTTTGTAACTGATGTTGATGTACTTGAAAATGTAAATAAAAAAATCGAATCCGATTTCCCTTAGAACCAAGTGGTTTTGTCGGATGATTAAAAGTAAAATAAGAAAATCAGTCAACTTTCAAACCTAGGAGTGATAGGCTTCCATTATCGATGTGTAATGTTATTGAACTGAAAAATAGAAATTGAACAATGAATGAAATTAGCATTCATTATGGTCTGGGTTTGATGTACCCCAGAATATGCAATAAGCAATGTTTCTCATTGTTTACAATCAGGATAATATTTCTATTTACAGCAAATGTATATTGACATCCCAGCAGATGATAATAATTAAATGAGTAAAATTCATAGCTGTGATGGCCGAGTGGTTAAGGCGTTGGACTCGAAATCCAATGGGCAATGCCCGCACAGGTTCAAATTCTGTTCACAGCGTCTATTTTGTAACTGATGTTGATGTACTTGGAAATGTAAATAAAAAACTTGAATCCAATTTCCCTTAGAACCAAGTGGTTTTGTCGGATGATTAAAAGTAAAATAAGAAAATCTGCCAACTCTCAAACCTTGGAGTGGTAGGCTTCCATTATCGATGTGTAATGTTATTGAACTGAAAAATAGAAATTGAACAATAAATGACATTAGCATTCATCATTGACTGGTTTTGATGTACCCCAGAATATGCAATAAGCAATGTTTTTCATTGTTTACAATCAAGATAATATTTTTATTTACAGCAAATGTATATTGACATCTCAGCAGATGATAATAATTAAATGGGGGAATGTCATAGCTGTGATGGCCGAGTGGTTAAGGCGTTGGACTCGAAATCCAATGGGCAATGCCCGCACATGTTCAAATCCTTTTCAAAGCGTCTATTTTGTAACTGATGTTGATGTACTTGAAAATGTAAATAAAAAACTCGAATCCAATTTCCCTTAGAACCAAGTGGTTTTGTCGGATGATTAAAATTAAAATAAGAAAATCTGCCAACTTTCAAACCTAGGAGTGATACGCTTCCATTATCGATGTGTAATGTTATTGAACTGAAAAATAGAAATTGAACAATAAATGACATTAGCATTCATCATTGTCTGGGTTTGATGTACCCAAAAATATGCAATAAGCAATGTTTCTCATTGTTTACAATCAGGTTAATATTTCTATTTACAGCAAATGTATATTGACATCCCAGCAGATGATAATAATTTAATGAGGGAATGTCATAGCTGTGATGGCCGAGTGGTTAAGGCGTTGGACTCGAAATCCAATGGGCAATGCCCGCACAGGTTCAAATCCTGTTCACAGCGTCTATTTTGTAACTGATGTTGATGTACTTGAAAATGTAAATAAAAAACTCAAATCCAATTTCCTTTAGAACCAAGTGGTTTTGTCGGATGATTAAGAGTAAAATAAGAAAATCTGCCAACTTTCAAACCTAGGAGTGATAGGCTTCCATTATTGATGTGTAATGTTATTGAACTGAAATATAGAAATTGAACAATAAATGGGAATAGCATTCGTCATTGACTGGTTTTGATGTACCCCAGTATATGCAATAAGCAATGTTTCTCATTGTTTACAATCAGGATAATATTTCTATTTACAGCAAATGTATATTGACATCCCAGCAGATGATAATAATTAAATGAGGGAATGTCATAGCTGTGATGGCCGAGTGGTTAAGGCGTTGGACTCGAAATCCAATGGGCAATGCCCGCACGGGTTCAAATCCTGTTCACAGCGTCTATTTTGTAACTGATGTTGATGTACTTGAAAATGTAAATAAAAAACTCGAATCCGATTTCCCTTAGAACCAAGTGGTTTTGTCGGATGATTAAAAGTAAAATAAGAAAATCAGTCAACTTTCAAACCTAGGAGTGATAGGCTTCCATTATCGATGTGTAATGTTATTGAACTGAAAAATAGAAATTGAACAATGAATGAAATTAGCATTCATTATGGTCTGGGTTTGATGTACCCCAGAATATGCAATAAGCAATGTTTCTCATTGTTTACAATCAGGATAATATTTCCATTTACAGCAAATGTATATTGACATCCCAGCAGATGATAATAATTAAATGAGTAAAATTCATAGCTGTGATGGCCGAGTGGTTAAGGCGTTGGACTCGAAATCCAATGGGCAATGCCCGCACAGGTTCAAATCCTGTTCACAGCGTCTATTTTGTAACTGATGTTGATGTACTTGGAAATGTAAATAAAAAACTTGAATCCAATTTCCCTTAGAACCAAGTGGTTTTGTCGGATGATTAAAAGTAAAATAAGAAAATCTGCCAACTCTCAAACCTTGGAGTGGTAGGCTTCCATTATCGATGTGTAATGTTATTGAACTGAAAAATAGAAATTGAACAATAAATGACATTAGCATTCATCATTGACTGGTTTTGATGTACCCCAGAATATGCAATAAGCAATGTTTTTCATTGTTTACAATCAAGATAATATTTTTATTTACAGCAAATGTATATTGACATCTCAGCAGATGATAATAATTAAATGGGGGAATGTCATAGCTGTGATGGCCGAGTGGTTAAGGCGTTGGACTCGAAATCCAATGGGCAATGCCCGCACAGGTTCAAATCCTTTTCAAAGCGTCTATTTTGTAACTGATGTTGATGTACTTGAAAATGTAAATAAAAAACTCGAATCCAATTTCCCTTAGAACCAAGTGGTTTTGTCGGATGATTAAAATTAAAATAAGAAAATCTGCCAACTTTCAAACCTAGGAGTGATACGCTTCCATTATCGATGTGTAATGTTATTGAACTGAAAAATAGAAATTGAACAATAAATGACATTAGCATTCATCATTGTCTGGGTTTGATGTACCCAAAAATATGCAATAAGCAATGTTTCTCATTGTTTACAATCAGGTTAATATTTCTATTTACAGCAAATGTATATTGACATCCCAGCAGATGATAATAATTTAATGAGGGAATGTCATAGCTGTGATGGCCGAGTGGTTAAGGCGTTGGACTCGAAATCCAATGGGCAATGCCCGCACAGGTTCAAATCCTGTTCACAGCGTCTATTTTGTAACTGATGTTGATGTACTTGAAAATGTAAATAAAAAACTCAAATCCAATTTCCTTTAGAACCAAGTGGTTTTGTCGGATGATTAAGAGTAAAATAAGAAAATCTGTCAACTTTCAAACCTAGGAGTGATAGGCTTCCATTATTGATGTGTAATGTTATTGAACTGAAAAATAGAAATTGAACAATGAATGAAATTAGCATTCATTATGGTCTGGGTTTGATGTACCCCAGAATATGCAATAAGCAATGTTTCTCATTGTTTACAATCAGGATAATATTTCCATTTACAGCAAATGTATATTGACATCCCAGCAGATGATAATAATTAAATGAGTAAAATTCATAGCTGTGATGGCCGAGTGGTTAAGGCGTTGGACTCGAAATCCAATGGGCAATGCCCGCACAGGTTCAAATCCTGTTCACAGCGTCTATTTTGTAACTGATGTTGATGTACTTGGAAATGTAAATAAAAAACTTGAATCCAATTTCCCTTAGAACCAAGTGGTTTTGTCGGATGATTAAAAGTAAAATAAGAAAATCTGCCAACTCTCAAACCTTGGAGTGGTAGGCTTCCATTATCGATGTGTAATGTTATTGAACTGAAAAATAGAAATTGAACAATAAATGACATTAGCATTCATCATTGACTGGTTTTGATGTACCCCAGAATATGCAATAAGCAATGTTTTTCATTGTTTACAATCAAGATAATATTTTTATTTACAGCAAATGTATATTGACATCTCAGCAGATGATAATAATTAAATGGGGGAATGTCATAGCTGTGATGGCCGAGTGGTTAAGGCGTTGGACTCGAAATCCAATGGGCAATGCCCGCACAGGTTCAAATCCTTTTCAAAGCGTCTATTTTGTAACTGATGTTGATGTACTTGAAAATGTAAATAAAAAACTCGAATCCAATTTCCCTTAGAACCAAGTGGTTTTGTCGGATGATTAAAATTAAAATAAGAAAATCTGCCAACTTTCAAACCTAGGAGTGATACGCTTCCATTATCGATGTGTAATGTTATTGAACTGAAAAATAGAAATTGAACAATAAATGACATTAGCATTCATCATTGTCTGGGTTTGATGTACCCAAAAATATGCAATAAGCAATGTTTCTCATTGTTTACAATCAGGTTAATATTTTTATTTACAGCAAATGTATATTGACATCTCAGCAGATGATAATAATTAAATGGGGGAATGTCATAGCTGTGATGGCCGAGTGGTTAAGGCGTTGGACTCGAAATCCAATGGGCAATGCCCGCACAGGTTCAAATCCTTTTCAAAGCGTCTATTTTGTAACTGATGTTGATGTACTTGAAAATGTAAATAAAAAACTCGAATCCAATTTCCCTTAGAACCAAGTGGTTTTGTCGGATGATTAAAATTAAAATAAGAAAATCTGCCAACTTTCAAACCTAGGAGTGATACGCTTCCATTATCGATGTGTAATGTTATTGAACTGAAAAATAGAAATTGAACAATAAATGACATTAGCATTCATCATTGTCTGGGTTTGATGTACCCAAAAATATGCAATAAGCAATGTTTCTCATTGTTTACAATCAGGTTAATATTTCTATTTACAGCAAATGTATATTGACATCCCAGCAGATGATAATAATTTAATGAGGGAATGTCATAGCTGTGATGGCCGAGTGGTTAAGGCGTTGGACTCGAAATCCAATGGGCAATGCCCGCACAGGTTCAAATCCTGTTCACAGCGTCTATTTTGTAACTGATGTTGATGTACTTGAAAATGTAAATAAAAAACTCAAATCCAATTTCCTTTAGAACCAAGTGGTTTTGTCGGATGATTAAGAGTAAAATAAGAAAATCTGTCAACTTTCAAACCTAGGAGTGATAGGCTTCCATTATTGATGTGTAATGTTATTGAACTGAAAAATAGAAATTGAACAATGAATGAAATTAGCATTCATTATGGTCTGGGTTTGATGTACCCCAGAATATGCAATAAGCAATGTTTCTCATTGTTTACAATCAGGATAATATTTCCATTTACAGCAAATGTATATTGACATCCCAGCAGATGATAATAATTAAATGAGTAAAATTCATAGCTGTGATGGCCGAGTGGTTAAGGCGTTGGACTCGAAATCCAATGGGCAATGCCCGCACAGGTTCAAATCCTGTTCACAGCGTCTATTTTGTAACTGATGTTGATGTACTTGGAAATGTAAATAAAAAACTTGAATCCAATTTCCCTTAGAACCAAGTGGTTTTGTCGGATGATTAAAAGTAAAATAAGAAAATCTGCCAACTCTCAAACCTTGGAGTGGTAGGCTTCCATTATCGATGTGTAATGTTATTGAACTGAAAATTAGAAATTGAACAATAAATGACATTAGCATTCATCATTGACTGGTTTTGATGTACCCGAGAATATGCAATAAGCAATGTTTTTCATTGTTTACAATCAGGATAATATTTTTATTTACAGCAAATGTATATTGACATCTCAGCAGATGATAATAATTAAATGAGGGAATGTCATAGCTTTCCCGAGTGGTTAAGGCGTTGGACTCGAAATCCAATGGGCAATGCCCGCACAGGTTCAAATCCTGTTCACAGCGTCTATTTTGTAACTGATGTTGATGTACTTGGAAATGTAAAAAAAAACTCGAATCCAATTTCCCTTAGGACCAAGTGGTTTTGTCGGATGATTAGAAGTAAAATAAGAAAATCAGTCAACTCTAAAACCTTGGAGTGATAGGCTTCCATTATCGATGTGTAATGTTATTGAACTGAAAAATAGAAATTGAACGATGAATGAGATTAGCATTCGTCATTGTCTGGGTTTGATGTACCCCAGAATATGCAATAAGCAATGTTTCTCATTGTTTACAATCAGGATAATGTTTCTATTTACAGCAAATGTATATTGACATCCCAGCAGATGATAATAATTAAATGGGGGAATGTCATAGCTGTGATGGCCGAGTGGTTAAGGCGTTGGACTCGAAATCCAATGGGCAATGCCCGCACAGGTTCAAATCCTGTTCACAGCGTCTATTTTGTAACTGATGTTGATGTACTTGAAAATGTAAATAAAAAACTCGAATCCAATTTCCCTTAGAACCAAGTGGTTTTGTCGGATGATTAAAAGTAAAATAAGAAAATCTGCCAACTTTCAAACCTAGGAGTGATAGGCTCCCATTATAGATTTGTAATGTTATTGAACTGAAAAATAGAAATTGAACGATGAATTAGATTAGCATTCATCATTGTCTGTGTTTGATGTACCCCAGAATATGCAATAAGCAATGTGTCTCATTGTTCACAATCAGGTTAATATTTTTATTTACAGCAAATGTATATTGACATCCCGGCAGATGATAATAATTAAATGAGGAAAATTCATAGCTGTGATGGCCGAGTGGTTAAGGCGTTGGACTCGAAATCCAATGGGCAATGTCCGCACAGGTTCAAATCCTGTTCACAGCGTCTATTTTGTAACTGAGTTTGATGTACTTGAAAATGTTAATAAAAAAACTTGAATGCAATTGCCCCTAGAGCCTAGTTGTTCTGTCAAGTATTTAGAAGTATAATAACAAAATCAGTCAACTTTCAAACCTTGGAGTGATAGGCTACCATTACTGATGTTTAATGATATTCAACTGAAAAAAAAAAATTGAACGATAAATGATATTAGCATTCATCATTGACTGGTTTTGATGTACCCCAGAATATGCAATAAGCAATGTCTTTCATTTATTGCACCAAGTGAAGTATTTCTATTTTCAGCAAATGTATATTGACATTCCAGCAGATGATAATAATTAAATGAGGGAATGTCATAGCTTTTCCGAGTGGTTGAGGCGTTGGACTCGAAATCCAATGGGCAATGCCCGCACAGGTTCAAATCCTGTTCACAGCGTCTATTTTGTAACTGATGTTGATGTACTTGGAAATGTAAAAAAAAACTCGAATCCAATTTCCCTTAGGACCAAGTGGTTTTGTCGGATGATTAAAAGTAAAATAAGAAAATCAGTCAACTTCAAAACCTTGGAGTGATAGGCTTCCATTATCGATGTGTAATGTTATTGAACTGAAAAATAGAAATTGAACGATGAATGAGATTAGCATTCATCATTGTCTGGGTTTGATGTACCCCAGAATATGCAATAAGCAATGTTTCTCATTGTTCACAATCAGGATAATATTTCTATTTACAGCAAATGTATATTGACATCCCAGCAGATAATAATAATTTAATGAGGGAATGTCATAGCTGTGATGGCCGAGTGGTTAAGGCGTTGGACTCGAAATCCAATGGGCAATGCCCGCACAGGTTCAAATCCTGTTCACAGCGTCTATTTTGTAACTGATGTTGATGTACTTGAAAATGTAAATAAAAAACTCGAATCCAATTTCCCTTAGAACCAAGTGGTTTTGTCGGATGATTAAAAGTAAAATAAGAAAATCTGCCAACTTTCAAACCTTGGAGTGATAGGCTTCCATTATCGATGTGTGATGTTATTGAACTGAAATATAGAAATTGAACGATTAATGAGATTAGCATTCATCATTGACTGGTTTTGATGTACCCCAGTATATGCAATAAGCAATGTTTCTCATTGTTTACAATCAGGATAATATTTCTATTTTCAGCAAATGTATATTGACATCCCAGCAGATGATAATAATTAAATGAGGGAATGTCATAGCTGTGATGGCCGAGTGGTTAAGGCGTTGGACTCGAAATCCAATGGGCAATGCCCGCACAGGTTCAAATCCTGTTCACAGCGTCTATTTTGTAACTGATGTTGATGTACTTGAAAATGTAAATAAAAAACTCGAATCCAATTTCCCTTAGAACCTAGTGGTTTTGTTGGATGATTAAAAGTAAAATAAGAAAATCTGCCAACTCTCAAACCTAGGAGTGATAGGTTTCCATTATCGATGTGTAATGTTATTGAACTGAAAAATAGAAATTGAACGATGAATGAGATTAGCATTCATCATTGTCTGGGTTTGATGTACCCCAGAATATGCAATAAGCAATGTGTCTCATTGCTCACAATCAGGTTAATATTTTTATTTACAGCAAATGTATATTGACATCCCAGCAGATCATAATAATTAAATGGGGGAATGTCATAGCTGTGATGGCCGAGTGGTTAAGGCGTTGGACTCGAAATCCAATGGGCAATGCCCGCACAGGTTCAAATCCTGTTCACAGCGTCTATTTTGTAACTGATGTTGATGTACTTGAAAATGTAAATAAAAAACTCGAATCCAATTTCCCTTAGAACCAAGTGGTTTTGTCGGATGATTAAAAGTAAAATAAGAAAATCTGCCAACTTTCAAACGTCGGAGTGATAGGCTTCCATTATCGATGTGTAATGTTATTGAACTGAAAAATAGAAATTGAACGATGAATGAGATTAGCATTCATCATTGTCTGGGTTTGATGTACCCCAGAATATGCAATAAGCAATGTTTCTCATTGTTTACAATCAGGATAATATTTTTATTTACAGCAAATGTATATTGACATCCCAGCAGATGATAATAATTAAATGGGGGAATGTCATAGCTGTGATGGCCGAGTGGTTAAGGCGTTGGACTCGAAATCCAATGGGCAATGCCCGCACAGGTTCAAATCCTGTTCACAGCGTCTATTTTGTAACTGATGTTGATGTACTTGAAAATGTAAATAAAAAACTCGAATCCAATTTCCCTTAGAACCAAGTGGTTTTGTCGGATGATTAAAAGTAAAATAAGAAAATCTGCCAACTTTCAAACCTTGGAGTGATAGACTTCCATTATCGATGTGTAATATTATTGAACTGAAAAATAGAAATTGAACGATGAATGAGATTAGCATTCATCATTGTCTGGGTTTGATGTACCCCAGAATATGCAATAAGCAATGTTTCTCATTGTTTACAATCAGGTTAATATTTCTATTTACAGCAAATGTATATTGACATCCCAGCAGATGATAATAATTTAATGAGGGAATGTCATAGCTGTGATGGCCGAGTGGTTAAGGCGTTGGACTCGAAATCCAATGGGCAATGCCCGCACAGGTTCAAATCCTGTTCACAGCGTCTATTTTGTAACTGATGTTGATGTACTTGAAAATGTAAATAAAAAACTCAAATCCAATTTCCTTTAGAACCAAGTGGTTTTGTCGGATGATTAAGAGTAAAATAAGAAAATCTGTCAACTTTCAAACCTAGGAGTGATAGGCTTCCATTATTGATGTGTAATGTTATTGAACTGAAAAATAGAAATTGAACAATGAATGAAATTAGCATTCATTATGGTCTGGGTTTGATGTACCCCAGAATATGCAATAAGCAATGTTTCTCATTGTTTACAATCAGGATAATATTTCCATTTACAGCAAATGTATATTGACATCCCAGCAGATGATAATAATTAAATGAGTAAAATTCATAGCTGTGATGGCCGAGTGGTTAAGGCGTTGGACTCGAAATCCAATGGGCAATGCCCGCACAGGTTCAAATCCTGTTCACAGTGTCTATTTTGTAACTGATGTTGATGTACTTGGAAATGTAAATAAAAAACTTGAATCCAATTTCCCTTAGAACCAAGTGGTTTTGTCGGATGATTAAAAGTAAAATAAGAAAATCTGCCAACTCTCAAACCTTGGAGTGGTAGGCTTCCATTATCGATGTGTAATGTTATTGAACTGAAAAATAGAAATTGAACAATAAATGACATTAGCATTCATCATTGACTGGTTTTGATGTACCCCAGAATATGCAATAAGCAATGTTTTTCATTGTTTACAATCAAGATAATATTTTTATTTACAGCAAATGTATATTGACATCTCAGCAGATGATAATAATTAAATGGGGGAATGTCATAGCTGTGATGGCCGAGTGGTTAAGGCGTTGGACTCGAAATCCAATGGGCAATGCCCGCACAGGTTCAAATCCTTTTCAAAGCGTCTATTTTGTAACTGATGTTGATGTACTTGAAAATGTAAATAAAAAACTCGAATCCAATTTCCCTTAGAACCAAGTGGTTTTGTCGGATGATTAAAATTAAAATAAGAAAATCTGCCAACTTTCAAACCTAGGAGTGATACGCTTCCATTATCGATGTGTAATGTTATTGAACTGAAAAATAGAAATTGAACAATAAATGACATTAGCATTCATCATTGTCTGGGTTTGATGTACCCAAAAATATGCAATAAGCAATGTTTCTCATTGTTTACAATCAGGTTAATATTTCTATTTACAGCAAATGTATATTGACATCCCAGCAGATGATAATAATTTAATGAGGGAATGTCATAGCTGTGATGGCCGAGTGGTTAAGGCGTTGGACTCGAAATCCAATGGGCAATGCCCGCACAGGTTCAAATCCTGTTCACAGCGTCTATTTTGTAACTGATGTTGATGTACTTGAAAATGTAAATAAAAAACTCAAATCCAATTTCCTTTAGAACCAAGTGGTTTTGTCGGATGATTAAGAGTAAAATAAGAAAATCTGTCAACTTTCAAACCTAGGAGTGATAGGCTTCCATTATTGATGTGTAATGTTATTGAACTGAAATATAGAAATTGAACAATAAATGGGAATAGCATTCGTCATTGACTGGTTTTGATGTACCCCAGTATATGCAATAAGCAATGTTTCTCATTGTTTACAATCAGGATAATATTTTTATTTACAGCAAATGTATATTGACATCCCAGCAGATGATAATAATTAAATGAGGGAATGTCATAGCTGTGATGGCCGAGTGGTTAAGGCGTTGGACTCGAAATCCAATGGGCAATGCCCGCACGGGTTCAAATCCTGTTCACAGCGTCTATTTTGTAACTGATGTTGATGTACTTGGAAATGTAAATAAAAAACTCGAATCCGATTTCCCTTAGAACCAAGTGGTTTTGTCGGATGATTAAAAGTAAAATAAGAAAATCAGTCAACTTTCAAACCTAGGAGTGATAGGCTTCCATTATCGATGTGTAATGTTATTGAACTGAAAAATAGAAATTGAACAATAAATGAAATTAGCATTCATTATGGTCTGGGTTTGATGTACCCCAGAATATGCAATAAGCAATGTTTCTCATTGTTTACAATCAGGATAATATTTCCATTTACAGCAAATGTATATTGACATCCCAGCAGATGATAATAATTAAATGAGTAAAATTCATAGCTGTGATGGCCAAGTGGTTAAGGCGTTGGACTCGAAATCCAATGGGCAATGCCCGCACAGGTTCAAATCCTGTTCACAGCGTCTATTTTGTAACTGATGTTGATGTACTTGGAAATGTAAATAAAAAACTTGAATCCAATTTCCCTTAGGACCAAGTGGTTTTGTCGGATGATTAAAAGTAAAATAAGAAAATCTGCCAACTCTCAAACCTTGGAGTGGTAGGCTTCCATTATCGATGTGTAATGTTATTGAACTGAAAATTAGAAATTGAACAATAAATGACATTAGCATTCATCATTGACTGGTTTTGATGTACCCGAGAATATGCAATAAGCAATGTTTTTCATTGTTTACAATCAGGATAATATTTTTATTTACAGCAAATGTATATTGACATCTCAGCAGATGATAATAATTAAATGGGGGAATGTCATAGCTGTGATGGCCGAGTGGTTAAGGCGTTGGACTCGAAATCCAATGGGCAATGCCCGCACAGGTTCAAATCCTGTTCACAGCGTCTATTTTGTAACTGATGTTGATGTACTTGAAAATGTAAATAAAAAACTCGAATCCAATTTCCCTTAGAACCAAGTGGTTTTGTCGGATGATTAAAAGTAAAATAAGAAAATCTGCCAACTTTCAAACGTCGGAGTGATAGGTTTCCATTATCGATGTGTAATGTTATTGAACTGAAAAATAGAAATTGAACGATGAATGAGATTAGCATTCATCATTGTCTGGGTTTGATGTACCCCAGAATATGCAATAAGCAATGTGTCTCATTGTTCACAATCAGGTTAATATTTTTATTTACAGCAAATGTATATTGACATCCCAGCAGATGATAATAATTAAATTGGGGAATGTCATAGCTGTGATGGCCGAGTGGTTAAGGCGTTGGACTCGAAATCCAATGGGCAATGCCCGCACAGGTTCAAATCCTTTTCACAGCGTCTATTTTGTAAATGATGTTGATGTACTTGAAAATGTAAATAAAAACTTGAATCCAATTTCCCTTAGAACCAAGTGGTTTTGTCGGATGATTAACAGTAAAATAAGAAAATCTGCCAACTTTCAAACCTAGGAGTGATAGGCTTCCATTATCGATGTGTGATGTTATTGAACTGAAATATAGAAATTGAACAATAAATGGGAATAGCATTCGTCATTGACTGGTTTTGATGAACCCCAGTATATGCAATAAGCAATGTTTCTCATTGTTCACAATCAGGATAATATTTCTTTTTACAGCAAATGTATATTGACATCCCAGCAGATGATAATAATTAAATGAGGGAATGTCATAGCTGTGATGGCCGAGTGGTTAAGGCGTTGGACTCGAAATCCAATGGGCAAAGCCAGCACAGGTTCAAATCCTGTTCACAGCGTCTATTTTGTAACTGATGTTGATGTACTTGAAAATGTAAATAAAAAACTCGAATCCAATTTCCCTTAGAACCAAGTGGTTTTGTCGGATGATTAAAAGTAAAATAAGTGAATCTGCCAACTCTCAAACCTAGGAGTGATAGGTTTCCATTATCGATGTGTAATGTTATTGAACTGAAAAATAGAAATTGAACGATGAATGAGATTAGCATTAATCATTGTCTGGGTTTGATGTACCCCAGAATATGCAATAAGCAATGTGTCTCATTGTTCACAATCCGGTTAATATTTTTATTTACAGCAAATGTATATTGACATCCCAGCAGATGATAATAATTAAATGGGGGAATGTCATAGCTGCGATGGCCGAGTGGTTAAGGCGTTGGACTCGAAATCCAATGGGCAATGCCCGCACAGGTTCAAATCCTGTTCACAGCGTCTATTTTGTAACTGAGTTTGATGTACTTGAAAATGTTAATAAAAAACTTGAATGCAATTGCCCTTAGAGCCTAGTTGTTCTGTCAAGTATTTAGAAGTATAATAACAAAATCAGTCAACTTTCAAACCTAGGAGTGATAGGCTACCATTACTGATGTTTAATGATATTCAACTGAAAAAAAAAAAAATTGAACGATAAATGATATTAGCATTCATCATTGACTGGTTTTGATGTACCCCAGAATATGCAATAAGCAATGTCTTTCATTTATTGCACCAAGTGAAGTATTTCTATTTTCAGCAAATGTATATTGACATTCCAGCAGATGATAATAATTAAATGAGGGAATGTCATAGCTTTCCCGAGTGGTTAAGGCGTTGGACTCGAAATCCAATGGGCAATGCCCGCACAGGTTCAAATCCTGTTCACAGCGTCTATTTTGTAACTGATGTTGATGTACTTGGAAATGTAAAAAAAAACTCGAATCCAATTTCCCTTAGGACCAAGTGGTTTTGTCGGATGATTAGAAGTAAAATAAGAAAATCAGTCAACTCTAAAACCTTGGAGTGATAGGCTTCCATTATCGATGTGTAATGTTATTGAACTGAAAAATAGAAATTGAACGATGAATGAGATTAGCATTCGTCATTGTCTGGGTTTGATGTACCCCAGAATATGCAATAAGCAATGTTTCTCATTGTTTACAATCAGGATAATGTTTCTATTTACAGCAAATGTATATTGACATCCCAGCAGATGATAATAATTAAATGGGGGAATGTCATAGCTGTGATGGCCGAGTGGTTAAGGCGTTGGACTCGAAATCCAATGGGCAATGCCCGCACAGGTTCAAATCCTGTTCACAGCGTCTATTTTGTAACTGATGTTGATGTACTTGAAAATGTAAATAAAAAACTCGAATCCAATTTCCCTTAGAACCAAGTGGTTTTGTCGGATGATTAAAAGTAAAATAAGAAAATCTGCCAACTTTCAAACCTAGGAGTGATAGGCTCCCATTATAGATTTGTAATGTTATTGAACTGAAAAATAGAAATTGAACGATGAATTAGATTAGCATTCATCATTGTCTGTGTTTGATGTACCCCAGAATATGCAATAAGCAATGTGTCTCATTGTTCACAATCAGGTTAATATTTTTATTTACAGCAAATGTATATTGACATCCCGGCAGATGATAATAATTAAATGAGTAAAATTCATAGCTGTGATGGCCGAGTGGTTAAGGCGTTGGACTCGAAATCCAATGGGCAATGTCCGCACAGGTTCAAATCCTGTTCACAGCGTCTATTTTGTAACTGAGTTTGATGTACTTGAAAATGTTAATAAAAAAACTTGAATGCAATTGCCCCTAGAGCCTAGTTGTTCTGTCAAGTATTTAGAAGTATAATAACAAAATCAGTCAACTTTCAAACCTTGGAGTGATAGGCTACCATTACTGATGTTTAATGATATTCAACTGAAAAAAAAAAATTGAACGATAAATGATATTAGCATTCATCATTGACTGGTTTTGATGTACCCCAGAATATGCAATAAGCAATGTCTTTCATTTATTGCACCAAGTGAAGTATTTCTATTTTCAGCAAATGTATATTGACATTCCAGCAGATGATAATAATTAAATGAGGGAATGTCATAGCTTTTCCGAGTGGTTGAGGCGTTGGACTCGAAATCCAATGGGCAATGCCCGCACAGGTTCAAATCCTGTTCACAGCGTCTATTTTGTAACTGATGTTGATGTACTTGGAAATGTAAAAAAAAACTCGAATCCAATTTCCCTTAGGACCAAGTGGTTTTGTCGGATGATTAAAAGTAAAATAAGAAAATCAGTCAACTTCAAAACCTTGGAGTGATAGGCTTCCATTATCGATGTGTAATGTTATTGAACTGAAAAATAGAAATTGAACGATGAATGAGATTAGCATTCATCATTGTCTGGGTTTGATGTACCCCAGAATATGCAATAAGCAATGTTTCTCATTGTTCACAATCAGGATAATATTTCTATTTACAGCAAATGTATATTGACATCCCAGCAGATAATAATAATTTAATGAGGGAATGTCATAGCTGTGATGGCCGAGTGGTTAAGGCGTTGGACTCGAAATCCAATGGGCAATGCCCGCACAGGTTCAAATCCTGTTCACAGCGTCTATTTTGTAACTGATGTTGATGTACTTGAAAATGTAAATAAAAAACTCGAATCCAATTTCCCTTAGAACCAAGTGGTTTTGTCGGATGATTAAAAGTAAAATAAGAAAATCTGCCAACTTTCAAACCTTGGAGTGATAGGCTTCCATTATCGATGTGTGATGTTATTGAACTGAAATATAGAAATTGAACGATTAATGAGATTAGCATTCATCATTGACTGGTTTTGATGTACCCCAGTATATGCAATAAGCAATGTTTCTCATTGTTTACAATCAGGATAATATTTCTATTTTCAGCAAATGTATATTGACATCCCAGCAGATGATAATAATTAAATGAGGGAATGTCATAGCTGTGATGGCCGAGTGGTTAAGGCGTTGGACTCGAAATCCAATGGGCAATGCCCGCACAGGTTCAAATCCTGTTCACAGCGTCTATTTTGTAACTGATGTTGATGTACTTGAAAATGTAAATAAAAAACTCGAATCCAATTTCCCTTAGAACCTAGTGGTTTTGTTGGATGATTAAAAGTAAAATAAGAAAATCTGCCAACTCTCAAACCTAGGAGTGATAGGTTTCCATTATCGATGTGTAATGTTATTGAACTGAAAAATAGAAATTGAACGATGAATGAGATTAGCATTCATCATTGTCTGGGTTTGATGTACCCCAGAATATGCAATAAGCAATGTGTCTCATTGCTCACAATCAGGTTAATATTTTTATTTACAGCAAATGTATATTGACATCCCAGCAGATCATAATAATTAAATGGGGGAATGTCATAGCTGTGATGGCCGAGTGGTTAAGGCGTTGGACTCGAAATCCAATGGGCAATGCCCGCACAGGTTCAAATCCTGTTCACAGCGTCTATTTTGTAACTGATGTTGATGTACTTGAAAATGTAAATAAAAAACTCGAATCCAATTTCCCTTAGAACCAAGTGGTTTTGTCGGATGATTAAAAGTAAAATAAGAAAATCTGCCAACTTTCAAACGTCGGAGTGATAGGCTTCCATTATCGATGTGTAATGTTATTGAACTGAAAAATAGAAATTGAACGATGAATGAGATTAGCATTCATCATTGTCTGGGTTTGATGTACCCCAGAATATGCAATAAGCAATGTTTCTCATTGTTTACAATCAGGATAATATTTTTATTTACAGCAAATGTATATTGACATCCCAGCAGATGATAATAATTAAATGGGGGAATGTCATAGCTGTGATGGCCGAGTGGTTAAGGCGTTGGACTCGAAATCCAATGGGCAATGCCCGCACAGGTTCAAATCCTGTTCACAGCGTCTATTTTGTAACTGATGTTGATGTACTTGAAAATGTAAATAAAAAACTCGAATCCAATTTCCCTTAGAACCAAGTGGTTTTGTCGGATGATTAAAAGTAAAATAAGAAAATCTGCCAACTTTCAAACCTTGGAGTGATAGACTTCCATTATCGATGTGTAATATTATTGAACTGAAAAATAGAAATTGAACGATGAATGAGATTAGCATTCATCATTGTCTGGGTTTGATGTACCCCAGAATATGCAATAAGCAATGTTTCTCATTGTTTACAATCAGGTTAATATTTCTATTTACAGCAAATGTATATTGACATCCCAGCAGATGATAATAATTAAATGAGTAAAATTCATAGCTGTGATGGCCGAGTGGTTAAGGCGTTGGACTCGAAATCCAATGGGCAATGCCCGCACAGGTTCAAATCCTGTTCACAGCGTCTATTTTGTAACTGATGTTGATGTACTTGAAAATGTAAATAAAAAACTCAAATCCAATTTCCTTTAGAACCAAGTGGTTTTGTCGGATGATTAAAAGTAAAATAAGAAAATCAGCCAACTTTAAAACTTTGGAGTGATAGGCTTCCTTTATCGATGTGTTATGTTATTGAACTGAAAAATAGAAATTGAACGATGAATGAGATTAGCATTCGTCATTGTCTGGGTTTGATGTACCCCAGAATATGCAATAAGCAATGTTTCTCATTGTTTACAATCAGGATAATGTTTCTATTTACAGCAAATGTATATTGACATCCCAGCAGATAATAATAATTTAATGAGGGAATGTCATAGCTGTGATGGCCGAGTGGTTAAGGCGTTGGACTCGAAATCCAATGGGCAATGCCCGCACAGGTTCAAATCCTGTTCACAGCGTCTATTTTGTAACTGATGTTGATGTACTTGAAAATGTAAATAAAAAACTCGAATCCAATTTCCCTTAGAACCTAGTGGTTTTGTTGGATGATTAAAAGTAAAATAAGAAAATCTGCCAACTCTCAAACCTAGGAGTGATAGGTTTCCATTATCGATGTGTAATGTTATTGAACTGAAAAATAGAAATTGAACGATGAATGAGATTAGCATTCATCATTGTCTGTGTTTGATGTACCCCAAAATATGCATTAAGCAATGTGTCTCATTGTTCACAATCAGGTTAATATTTTTATTTACAGCAAATGTATATTGACATCCCAGCAGATGATAATAATTAAATGGGGGAATGTCATAGCTGTGATGGCCGAGTGGTTAAGGCGTTGGACTCGAAATCCAATGGGCAATGCCCGCACAGGTTCAAATCCTGTTCACAGCGTCTATTTTGTAACTGATGTTGATGTACTTGAAAATGTAAATAAAACACTCGAATCCAATTTCCCTTAGTTTTGTCGGATGATTAAAAGTAAAATAAGAAAATCTGCCAACTCTCAAACCTAGGAGTGATAGATTTCCATTATCGATGTGTAATGTTATTGAACTGAAAAATAGAAATTGAACGATGAATGAGATTAGCATTCATCATTGTCTGGGTTTGATGTACCCCAGAATATGCAATAAGCAATGTGTCTCATTGTTCACAATCAGGTTAATATTTCTATTTACAGCAAATGTATATTGACATCCCAGCAGATGATAATAATTAAATGGGGGAATGTCATAGCTGTGATGGCCGAGTGGTTAAGGCGTTGGACTCGAAATCCAATGGGCAATGCCCGCACAGGTTCAAATCCTGTTCACAGCGTCTATTTTGTAACTGATGTTGATGTACTTGAAAATGTAAATAAAGAACTCAAATCCAATTTCCCTTAGAACCAAGTGGTTTTGTTGGATGATTAAAAGTAAAATAAGAAAATCAGTCAACTTTCAAACCTAGGAGTGATAGGCTTCTATTATCGATGCATAATGTTATTGAACTGAAAAATAGAAATTGAACAATGAATGAAATTAGCATTCATCATGGTCTGGGTTTGACGTACCCCAGAATATGCAATAAGCAATGTTTCTCATTGTTTACAATCAGGATAATATTTCAATTTTCAGCAAATGTATATTGACATCCCAGCAAATGATAATAATTAAATGAGTAAAATTCGTAGCTGTGATGGCCGAGTGGTTAAGGCGTTGGACTCGAAATCCAATGGGCAATGCCCGCACAGGTTCAAATCCTGTTCACAGCGTCTATTTTGTAACTGAGTTTGATGTACTTGAAAATGTTAATAAAAAAACTTGAATGCAATTGCCCTTAGAGCCTAGTTGTTCTGTCAAGTATTTAGAAGTATAATAACAAAATCAGTCAACTTTCAAACCTTGGAGTGATAGGCTACCATTACTGATGTTTAATGATATTCAACTGAAAAAAAAAAATTGAACGAAAAATGATATTAGCATTCATCATTGACTGGTTTTGATGTACCCCAGAATATGCAATAAGCAATGTCTTTCATTTATTGCACCAAGTGAAGTATTTCTATTTTCAGCAAATGTATATTGACATTCCAGCAGATGATAATAATTAAATGAGGGAATGTCATAGCTTTTCCGAGTGGTTAAGGCGTTGGACTCGAAATCCAATGGGCAATGCCCGCACAGGTTCAAATCCTGTTCACAGCGTCTATTTTGTAACTGATGTTGATGTACTTAGAAATGTAAAAAAAAACTCGAATCCAATTTCACTTAGGACCAAGTGGTTTTGTCGGATGATTAAAAGTAAAATAAGAAAATCAGTCAACTTTAAAACCTTGGAGTGATAGGCTTCCATTATCGATGTGTAATGTTATTGAACTGAAAAATAGAAATTGAACGATGAATGAGATTAGCATTCGTCATTGTCTGGGTTTGATGTACCCCAGAATATGCAATAAGCAATGTGTCTCATTGTTCACAATCAGGTTAATATTTTTATTTACAGCAAATGTATATTGACATCCCAGCAGATGATAATAATTAAATGGGGGAATGTCATAGCTGTGATGGCCGAGTGGTTAAGGCGTTGGACTCGAAATCCAATGGGCAATGCCCGCACAGGTTCAAATCCTTTTCACAGCGTCTTTTTTGTAACTGATGTTGATGTACTTGAAAATGTAAATAAAAAACTCGAATCCAATTTCACTTAGAACCAAGTGGTTTTGTCGGATGATTAAAAGTAAAATAAGAAAATCTGCCAACTTTCAAACCTTGGAGTGATAGGCTTCTATTATCGATGTGTAATGTTATTGAACTGAAAAATAGAAATTGAACAATGAATGAAATTAGCATTCATCATAGTCTGGGTTTGACGTACCCCAGAATATGCAATAAGCAATGTTTCTCATTGTTTACAATCAGGATATTATTTCAATTTTCAGCAAATGTATATTGACATCCCAGCAGATGATAATAATTAAATGAGTAAAATTCATAGCTGTGATGGCCGAGTGGTTAAGGCGTTGGACTCGAAATCCAATGGGCAATGCCCGCACAGGTTCAAATCCTGTTCACAGCGTCTATTTTGTAACTGAGTTTGATGTACTTGAAAATGTTAATAAAAAAACTTGAATGCAATTGCCCTTAGAGCCTAGTTGTTCTGTCAAGTATTTAGAAGTATAATAACAAAATCAGTCAACTTTCAAACCTTGGAGTGATAGGCTACCATTACTGATGTTTAATGATATTCAACTGAAAAAAAAAAATTGAACGATAAATGATATTAGCATTCATCATTGACTGGTTTTGATGTACCCCAGAATATGCAATAAGCAATGTCTTTCATTTATTGCACCAAGTGAAGTATTTCTATTTTCAGCCAATGTATATTGACATTCCAGCAGATGATAATAATTAAATGAGGGAATGTCATAGCTTTTCCGAGTGGTTAAGGCGTTGGACTCGAAATCCAATGGGCAATGCCCGCACAGGTTCAAATCCTGTTCACAGCGTCTATTTTGTAACTGATGTTGATGTACTTGGAAATGTAAAAAAAAACTCGAATCCAATTTCCCTTAGGACCAAGTGGTTTTGTCGGATGATTAAAAGTAAAATAAGAAAATCAGTCAACTTCAAAACCTTGGAGTGATAGGCTTCCATTATCGATGTGTAATGTTATTGAACTGAAAAATAGAAATTGAACGATGAATGAGATTAGCATTCGTCATTGTCTGGGTTTGATGTACCCCAGAATATGCAATAAGCAATGTTTCTCATTGTTTACAATCAGGATAATATTTCTATTTACAGCAAATGTATATTGACATCCCAGCAGATGATAATAATTAAATGGGGGAATGTCATAGCTGTGATGGCCGAGTGGTTAAGGCGTTGGACTCGAAATCCAATGGGCAATGCCCGCACAGGTTCAAATCCTGTTCACTGCGTCTATTTTGTAACTGATGTTGATGTACTTGAAAATGTAAATAAAAAACTCGAATCCAATTTCCCTTAGAACCAAGTGGTTTTGTCGGATGATTAAAAGTAAAATAAGAAAATCTGCCAACTCTCAAACCTAGGAGTGATAGATTTCCATTATCGATGTGTAATGTTATTGAACTGAAAAATAGAAATTGAACGATGAATGAGATTAGCATTCATCATTGTCTGGGTTTGATGTACCCCAGAGTATGCAATAAGCAATGTGTCTCATTGTTCACAATCAGGTTAATATTTTTATTTACAGCAAATGTATATTGACATCCCAGCAGATGATAATAATTAAATGGGGGAATGTCATAGCTGTGATGGCCGAGTGGTTAAGGCGTTGGACTCGAAATCCAATGGGCAATGCCCGCACAGGTTCAAATCCTTTTCACAGCGTCTATTTTGTAACTGATGTTGATGTACTTGAAAATGTAAATAAAAAACTCGAATCCAATTTCACTTAGAACCAAGTGGTTTTGTCGGATGATTAAAAGTAAAATAAGAAAATCTGCCAACTTTCAAACCTTGGAGTGATAGGCTTCTATTATCGATGTGTAATGTTATTGAACTGAAAAATAGAAATTGAACAATGAATGAAATTAGCATTCATCATAGTCTGGGTTTGACGTACCCCAGAATATGCAATAAGCAATGTTTCTCATTGTTTACAATCAGGATATTATTTCAATTTTCAGCAAATGTATATTGACATCCCAGCAGATGATAATAATTAAATGAGTAAAATTCATAGCTGTGATGGCCGAGTGGTTAAGGCGTTGGACTCGAAATCCAATGGGCAATGCCCGCACAGGTTCAAATCCTGTTCACAGCGTCTATTTTGTAACTGAGTTTGATGTACTTGAAAATGTTAATAAAAAAACTTGAATGCAGTTGCCCTTAGAGCCTAGTTGTTCTGTCAAGTATTTAGAAGTATAATAACAAAATCAGTCAACTTTCAAACCTTGGAGTGATAGGCTACCATTACTGATGTTTAATGATATTCAACTGAAAAAAAAAAAATTGAACGATAAATGATATTAGCATTCATCATTGACTGGTTTTGATGTACCCCAGAATATGCAATAAGCAATGTCTTTCATTTATTGCACCAAGTGAAGTATTTCTATTTTCAGCAAATGTATATTGACATTCCAGCAGATGATAATAATTAAATGAGGGAATGTCATAGCTTTTCCGAGTGGTTAAGGCGTTGGACTCAAAATCCAATGGGCAATGCCCGCACAGGTTCAAATCCTGTTCACAGCGTCTATTTTGTAACTGATGTTGATGTACTTGGAAATGTAAAAAAAAACTCGAATCCAATTTCCCTTAGGACCAAGTGGTTTTGTCGGATGATTAAAAGTAAAATAAGAAAATCAGTCAACTTTAAAACCTTGGAGTGATAGGCTTCTATTATCGATGTGTAATGTTATTGAACTGAAAAATAGAAATTGAACGATGAATGAGATTAGCATTCATCATTGCCTGTGTTTGATGTACCCCAGAATATGCAATAAGCAATGTGTCTCATTGTTCACAATCAGGTTAATATTTTTATTCACAGCAAATGTATATTGACATCCCAGCAGATGATAATAATCAAATGAGTAAAATTCATAGCTGTGATGGCCGAGTGGTTAAGGCGTTGGACTCGAAATCCAATGGGCAATGTCCAGACAGGTTCAAATCCTGTTCACAGCGTCTATTTTGTAACTGAGTTTGATGTACTTGAAAATGTTAATAAAAAAACTTGAATGCAATTGCCCTTAGAGCCTAGTTGTTCTGTCAAGTATTTAGAAGTATAATAACAAAATCAGTCAACTTTCAAACCTTGGAGTGATAGGCTACCATTACTGATGTTTAATGATATTCAACTGAAAAAAAAAAGATTGAACGATAAATGATATTAGCATTCATCATTGACTGGTTTTGATGTACCCCAGAATATGCAATAAGCAATGTCTTTCATTTATTGCACCAAGTGAAGTATTTCTATTTTCAGCAAATGTATATTGACATTCCAGCAGATGATAATAATTAAATGAGGGAATGTCATAGCTTTTCCAAGTGGTTAAGGCGTTGGACTCGAAATCCAATGGGCAATGCCTGCACAGGTTCAAATCCTGTTCACAGCGTCTATTTTGTAACTGATGTTGATGTACTTGAAAATGTAAATAAAAAACTCGAATCCTTTTTCCCTTAGAACCAAGTGGTTTTGTCGGATGATTAAAAGTAAAATAAGAAAATCTGCCAACTCTCAAACCTTGGAGTGATAGGCTTCCATTATCGATGTGTAATGTTATTGAACTGAAAAATAGAAATTGAACGATGAATGAGATTAGCATTCGTCATTGTCTGGGTTTGATGTACCCCAGAATATGCAATAAGCAATGTTTCTCATTGTTTACAATCAGGATAATATTTTTATTTACAGCAAATGTATATTGACATCCCAGCAGATGATAATAATTAAATGGGGGAATGTCATAGCTGTGATGGCCGAGTTGTTAAGGCGTTGGACTCGAAATCCAATGGGCAATGCCCGCACAGGTTCAAATCCTGTTCACAGCGTCTATTTTGTAACTGATGTTGATGTACTTGAAAATGTAAATAAAAAACTCGAATCCAATTTCCCTTAGAACCAAGTGGTTTTGTCGGATGATTAAAAGTAAAATAAGAAAATCTGCCAACTCTCAAACCTAGGAGTGATAGATTTCCATTATCGATGTGTAATGTTATTGAACTGAAAAATAGAAATTGAACGATGAATGAGATTAGCATTCATCATTGTCTGGGTTTGATGTACCCCAGAATATGCAATAAGCAATGTGTCTCATTGTTCACAATCAGGTTAATATTTTTATTTACAGCAAATGTATATTGACATCCCAGCAGATGATAATAATTAAATGGGGGAATGTCATAGCTGTGATGGCCGAGTGGTTAAGGCGTTGGACTTGAAATCCAATGGGCAATGCCCGCACAGGTTCAAATCCTGTTCACAGCGTCTATTTTGTAACTGAGTTTGATGTACTTGAAAATGTTAATAAAAAAACTTGAATGCAATTGCCCTTAGAGCCTAGTTGTTCTGTCAAGTATTTAGAAGTATAATAACAAAATCAGTCAACTTTCAAACCTTGGAGTGATAGGCTACCATTACTGATGTTTAATGATATTCAACTGAAAAAAAAAAATTGAACGATAAATGATATTAGCATTCATCATTGACTGGTTTTGATGTACCCCAGAATATGCAATAAGCAATGTCTTTCATTTATTGCACCAAGTGAAGTATTTCTATTTTCAGCAAATGTATATTGACATTCCAGCAGATGATAATAATTAAATGAGGGAATGTCATAGCTTTTCCGAGTGGTTAAGGCGTTGGACTCGAAATCCAATGGGCAATGCCCGCACAGGTTCAAATCCTGTTCACAGCGTCTATTTTGTAACTGATGTTGATGTACTTGAAAATGTAAATAAAAAAATCGAATCCAATTTCACTTAGAACTAAGTGGTTTTGTCGGATGATTAAAAGTAAAATAAGAAAATCTGCCAACTTTCAAACCTTGGAGTGATAGGCTTCTATTATCGATGTGTAATGTTATTGAACTGAAAAATAGAAATTGAACAATGAATGAAATTAGCATTCATCATGGTCTGGGTTTAACGTACCCCAGAATATGCAATAAGCAATGTTCCTCATTGTTTACAATCAGGATAATATTTCAATTTTCAGCAAATGTATATTGACATCCCAGCAGATGATAATAATTAAATGAGTAAAATTCGTAGCTGTGATGGCCGAGTGGTTAAGGCGTTGGACTCGAAATCCAATGGGCAATGCCCGCACAGGTTCAAATCCTGTTCACAGCGTCTATTTTGTAACTGATGTTGATGTACTTGAAAATGTAAATAAAAAACTCGAATCCATTTTCCCTTAGAACCAAGTGGTTTTGTCGGATGATTAAAAGTAAAATAAGAAAATCTGCCAACCCTCAAACCTAGGAGTGATAGGCTTCCATTATCGATGTGTAATGTTATTGAACTGAAAAATAGAAATTGAACGATGAATGAGATTAGCATTCATCATTGTCTGTGTTTGATGTACCCCAGAATATGCAATAAGCAATGTGTCTCATTGTTCACAATCAGGTTAATATTTTTATTTACAGCAAATGTATATTGACATCCCGGCAGATGATAATAATCAAATGAGTAAAATTCATAGCTGTGATGGCCGAGTGGTTAAGGCGTTGGACTCGAAATCCAATGGGCAATGTCCAGACTGGTTCAAATCCTGTTCACAGCGTCTATTTTGTAACTGAGTTTGATGTACTTGAAAATGTTGATAAAAAAACTTGAATGCAATTGCCCTTAGAGCCTAGTTGTTCTGTCAAGTATTTAGAAGTATAATAACAAAATCAGTCAACTTTCAAACCTTGGAGTGATAGGCTACCATTACTGATGTTTAATGATATTCAACTGAAAAAAAAAAATTGAACGATAAATGATATTAGCATTCATCATTGACTGGTTTTGATGTACCCCAGAATATGCAATAAGCAATGTCTTTCATTTATTGCACCAAGTGAAGTATTTCTATTTTCAGCAAATGTATATTGACATTCCAGCAGATGATAATAATTAAATGAGGGAATGTCATAGCTTTTCCGAGTGGTTAAGGCGTTGGACTCGAAATCCAATGGGCAATGCCTGCACAGGTTCAAATCCTGTTCACAGCGTCTATTTTGTAACTGATGTTGATGTACTTGGAAATGTAAAAAAAAACTCGAATCCAATTTCCCTTAGGACCAAGTGGTTTTGTCGGATGATTAAAAGTAAAATAAGAAAATCAGTCAACTTTAAAACCTTGGAGTGATAGGCTTCCATTATCGATGTGTAATGTTATTGAACTGAAAAATAGAAATTGAACGATGAATGAGATTAGCATTCGTCATTGTCTGGTTTTGATGTACCCCAGAATATGCAATAAGCAATGTTCTTCATTGTTTACAATCAGGATAATATTTCTATTTACAGTAAATGTATATTGACATCTCAGCAGATGATAATAATTAAATGAGGGAATGTCATAGCTGTGATGGCCGAGTGGTTAAGGCGTTGGACTCGAAATCCAATGGGCAATGCCCGCACAGGTTCAAATCCTGTTCACAGCGTCTATTTTGTAACTGATGTTGATGTACTTGGAAATGTAAATAAAAAACTCGAATCCAATTTCCCTTAGAACCAAGTGGTTTTGTCGGATGATTAAAAGTAAAATAAGAAAATCTGCCAACTTTCAAACCTTGGAGTGATAGGCTTCCATTATCGATGTGTAATGTTATTGAACTGAAATATAGAAATTGAACAACAAATGATATTAGCATTCATCATTGACTGGTTTTGATGTACCCCAGAATATGCAATAAGCAATGTCTCTCATTGATTGCACCAAGTGAAGTATTTCTATTTTCAGCAAATGTATATTGACATCCCAGCAGATGATAATAATCAAATGAGTAAAATTCATAGCCGTGATGGCTGAGTGGTTAAGGCGTTGGACTCGAAATCCAATGGGCAATGCCTGCACAGGTTCAAATCCTGTTCACAGCGTCTATTTTGTAACTGATGTTGACGTACTTGGAAATGTAAAAAAAAACTCGAATCCAATTTCCCTTAGAACCAAGTGGTTTTGTCGGATGATTAAAAGTAAAATAAGAAAATCTGCCAACTTTTAAACCTTGGAGTGATAGGCTTCCATCATCGATGTGTAATGTTATTGAACTGAAAAATAGAAATTGAACGATAAATGATATTAGCATTCATCATTGTCTGGGTTTGATGTACCCCAAAATATGCAATAAGCAATGTCTTCCATTGATTGCACCAAGTGAAGTATTTCTATTTTCAGCAAATGTATATTGACATCCTAGGAGATGTTAATAATTAAATGAGGAAAATTCATGGTTATGATGGCCGAGTGGTTAAGGCGTTGGACTCGAAATCCAATGGGCAATGCCCGCACAGGTTCAAATCCTGTTCACAGCGTCTATTTTGTAACTGATGTTGATGTACTTGGAAATGTAAAAAAAAACTCGAATCCAATTTCCCTTAGAACCAAGTGGTTTTGTCGGATGATCAAAAGTAAAATAAGAAAATCTGCCAACTCTCAAACCTAGGAGTGATAGGTTCCCATTATCGATGTGTTATGTTATTGAACTGAAAAATAGAAATTGAACGATGAATGAAAGTAGCATTTTTCATTGAGTGATATGATGTACCCCAGAATATGCAATAAGTAATGTCTTTCATTGATTGCGTTATCACTGACTCCATTAACGCAGCATACAACCACAACACATAACCACTCGGATGGATACATTCATAAGAAGCCTAAGACGACAATATACACCACCCCAGAGAAACTGAGAGGTGTTGTCCTTATGGACACAACAACTCACAAAATTTCTTCCCTTTTTCGTGACAGAAACACATGAAAAAAATTAGCATCCGTTGATAAAGAAACAACCAAATTTAATAAATTCCCCAGAAAAAAATTCAATAATACGAAAACAAAACATGGACCAAACTCATAGAATACCACCCGACCCTACCCAGTCTTTACGGCTTGCCTTCAACCAAAAACCCAACATCACTTATGGTCCATTATTTCAGGAATAGGTAGCGCACCCTATAAGATAGCGAGAGCAATAGCAAAAATCCTAACCCCAATTACTTGGCACAATCGGTTCCAAATACCTTAAAAACAAAATAAAAAGAAACAACAACATAGAAATGAAAAACCAACTCATGGCCAGCCTTGATGTAACATTACTCTACCTCAACATCCCAACTAGAAAATGTCAATGCCCGATGAAAAAACACACGAAAAAGTCATAAATCAAACAAGCCCTACCTATGAACAAAATCATCAAAATATGTACACATGACAAACCAAGTTTTTTCAGCTTCAACGGAATTCTCTTCAAACGAAATGCCACCTATCATACACAGGCTCCATTTGCCAACATCTGAAACAAAACACAATTACCCTTCCTCCAAATTACTCAATGAAAACACAAAATCCTTCGAAGCTATTCAGCATAAGACTTCAAATATCACAAGTAATTCTAATAAAAAACCAAACCTCAACTGAACAAAATATCATATAAAATAGGCGCCAATATCCTAAAATTCCAATACATATACAATCATATATATATATATATATATATATATATATATATATATATATATATATATATATATATATATATATATGTATGTATGTATGTATATATATATATATATATATATATATATATATATATAATTAACTTTAAAATACTAATTCCTTTGGGGAAATTGGATAAAACTATAACTTGCTACGAACCAAAGTGGCGCAGCGTTGATGAGAGGTCAAATACCGCTGGAAATTGCAAATTAGAACAAAGACATCTCATTGACTTCAAAACTAACCTTGGAAAAGACCAGTGATGGTCGAAAGTACTCGAAAAAGCCTGTCTAAAAAAAAAAGAAATATAGATAGATTTGATATCAGATTGCGTTTAATCCAATTTGTCTTTAAAATTGATTTAATGTCACTGTTCACACTGTGAGAAAAAAGGAGGGGCTAACGCTGAAGAAGTTGGGGTGGGGGGCTGATGTAAACAAATATGTTCAGCTGGAGTAAAAATGAGGAACTGATGTTAAAAAAAGGAGTCATTGGGGCAAAGCTAAAAGCAGGCGTTAATGTTAAAAAAAGTAGGGTTTATCCCAAAAACGAGTGGGGCGTGAAGTGAAAAAAAAAGAGGGGTCTGATGTTAAAAAATAGTTGACAGTTTAAAAAGAAAGGTATAATGTTGAAAATGGGGGTGTGATGTTAAGGTAAGGGGTCTATTGTTAAAAACGGGGTAATGGTAAAAGGGGGTTAATGTTTACAAATGGGGCAAATTGTAAAAAGTGGGCATTGTGGGTTAATATTAAGAAGAGGGAAATGTTTCCCCTGGATTTTTACCGATAAAAGAGGAGAAAATTTCATCCTCTGACTTTGACATTGAAACGGAATCTTTCTTCCACTAAAAGTGGAAGAGAAGTTGCCCTTCGATTTTTTGACCTATAATAGAAACAAAAATCTTCCTTTCAATTTTGAACCCTAAAAGTGGAAAAAAAATCCCTTGGATTTCGACCCCTAAAACTATGAAAAAACTTCCCCCTCTATTTCGATTTCTGAAAGTTTAAAAAATCGGTTCGATTTTTATGAAGAAAATACCCTTCTATTTTGCTACCTAAAAGTAAAAAAAAATAACAAGAAAAAACCTTTCTC
>OY735215.1:56867629-56887629 GCA_963457665.1 Thysanoteuthis rhombus
CGTTAAGCCAGAGATAATTGCCTTGGCCTCTTTTCTCTTTGGTATACCTGCCATCACTGTGGCCACTCGTATTTGTGAGAGTGCATGTTTTAATTTTGATTTCTTGTTTAAATTCGATCGTTGTCTAATGACAACTCAGCAACAACAGTTTCCGTTTTCAAAGAGGACAACTCTTGGCTCAATTCCTATAAAATCAGAGTTGTCTCCCTCAATTTTTTCAATATATATATATATATATATATATATATATATATATGATCATATAGAAGTAATGGAAATCCATGTACTATCACCACGAAAAACCTTATTCGCAAAAAACAAAATAAAATGATACAACTCTTTCAAAATACTTTGGAATCAGAAAGAAAGAGACATTAGACCCATATTTAAACAGTCAATTCTTAGCTACTCTAGAAATCGTAATAGCTTCAATGATGTATGCTACATATGTTTGGAGGAAAAATTAAGACTTTTGATATTCAAAGACAAAATCAATTTACTGAATCAAAATTCTCTCATCCTGAAAACTTCAAATTGAAACAATAATATAAAATCTGAGCAGAAGGGAATAACAATCCCTACCTTCGATCAATCATTGTACTTTCATTATATTATCAATGTTAAAATAGTACAATTTCTAAGTAAATTGAATGATAATGATATAAAAAAAATCATTTTTAATTTCTCAAATGAATAGCAACATGTTAGAAGTTATTCAATTTCATTCATTACAGATTTTAAAATAGAATTAACATTTAGTCATGTACTATCAAATATAATTTTAAATCCGAATCAAGTATGGAAATTAGCACATCATTATCAGAACATTATCTTGACAACTTAATAAATGTAAACGTTTCAAAAAATATATTTTGAGAAATCATTTCATTTTAATGGAGGAATTAATGATTTATTTACTGGTTTTCAAAGGTTCATGATAAAATATGAATATATTCAACATTCTCCATTCTTTAAATTTACTTTCTGTAACAATCATTGTTGATTGAGTTTAATCAAAAGATATGCATCGCACTTTTTCTGTGAATAGTTTAACAGATACTCGAACATGCATGTATTAATTCATTAATCTTTATCAAAAGTAAATTTAAAATGATTTATTTTATTATTTGATTATTTATCTATTCATTTAATAGATTGTTGTTTCTTTCATCATCATCATATCATTATTATTATTATTATTATCATTATTATTATTCTAATATATTGTTATTATCATTATTATTATTATTATCATTATTATTACGCTAATATATTATTCTTCTTATGATTAATTATGTTTTCGGAATGTTTTAGTATTCATTGAAAATCTCTTGGAAATTCTTTTTTCAATATAATTATTCAATCTGACTTTTATTTTCCATCTTGATTTGATTCATTCATTTCATTTTACTGTAATTTTCTTTACCTTCAATCGACTTGCAATTCATTAACCTTTTTTTATAGTATTAGATTTACAGTAATTTATTGATTTACCCTTGTGTATTTTTGATATTCATTCGTTTACTGACAGGGTTTTTATCTTTTTGTGTTATCTTTTCCTATTGATAAGTTTTGATGTATCGTAGTATTTCTGATTAGTTATTTTCATTTCTATTGTGATAATTATTTGTATCCTTATATCATTGTTAATACATTATCTCCATATATTTACTGAATAGAAATTTTAAATAATCACTAGTGAATTTCATACCATCTGATGTATTATCCAAACTAACTTTAACTTAAGCTACGTAATAATTTTTTACGTGTAAATTGTTTTAATTCTTTGAACTATAATAAAACTATATGAAAAATATCTCTATTTCACCTCATATCTAGTTCTTTACAACAATGTATTCATCCGTGGGATTGGAAAAGTGTTTTTTTGAAAAATTGAATAAAATCAGAATAAACATAGATGAATTGAAAAATAAATTGAAGATTATTCCATTTTGTATGAAGGTTTCATGAATTGATAGATTCCACAAATTAACGTAAACGTAATTGAAAAATTGTTTAATGATTGTCAACTTGAAATAGAAAATATAAATACGTTCTTCTAACATCAAGAACAAAATTGCTGTGGAATAATTAACACACGTTGATACAGTTATCACTCAATTAAACAACAAAAAAATAGATGATCATGAAATGAGCAGAAAGCCTGTCTATTTCATGAATTGTGCAATATTTTGCCTAGTTAGCGAAATAGACAATTTCTACTTAACACTCTCTCTCATATATATATATATATATATATATATATATATATATATCAACTACCATTCTGGCATTTCTATAATTTTCAACATTTTTATCGAGCAAAATTTCGCTATTACACACTTTTAATTGAAAGATGAGCTGCACCAAATAGTCACAAGTCTTTTCCCTTTTCCGTGTTGTCAACTTTTTCGCCATATTCTGTCGGATCTACACCTTTTCGCCTTTTTCACATTGATTTCCTTTGGAGAGTCATGAATCCATCTCTTCTTCCGCCAACTACTAAGCTCTCTGTCTTTGGGAAGTCTGATTCATAATCCTTTCGGTAGTTCAACGCTCTATTTGACGCCCTCCTGGTAGTTCCTGCGACTAAACTGATGCTAGACAGAACGCTCTCTGCTTTTCTCTAGACTATATCAGTAAGACCAAAAGGGAGATTCCAGTGACTGGGCATCACAAAATCTCCATACGCTTCGTCTGAGGATGTGCCCTGGAGGAGACGTTCAATTTTCTGCATAATCAGAACGGAGGTCGTGCATATCTATATCTATATGTCTGTGTTTGTGCATATACATTCCTACGTATTTGGAAGGCACTGAACTGTAGCTTGTCGTGGTTAAAGTTGCTTTTCCCCTAATGAGAAAGTTTCCATCTTGTAGACAAGTTTTTCGAAAATAAGGATTGGATGTATCTGAGAGTTTCTTGTCTATTAGTCTAACTGTCGGGTTTATAGCGTCAAGTGCACGTCTCAATTGTTTAAGACCCCTTTGAGCATAGCAGGCGGGAAAGCCGGGGGATTTTTATCAAAGACTCTTTCCATGCAATATGGAAAGCTCTGATAAGACTAAACAGGGCGCGGTGCCATTCGAGATTGGAAAAAACAAAGAGACACCACGGGTGGTCGAATTTAATAGCAAGGATGTCTCTTCTCTTCTCTTCACACTTCCAAAACTGTATGCATGTATGTATGTATGTATGTATGTATGTGTGTGTGTGCTTGTGCTCACTTATATACTATTCACATGCACATTTCTTTCCTTCTGTACATATTTTTATCTACACTCACACACAAATATATATATATATATATATGGATGGTGCTGTATATACGTACATGCATACAAACACATCGATTACATATAAAATAGTACTCATTCTTCTCCCTCTCTCTTCATACAACTCCTCGCTCCTCTATTCAGGGTTGAGCACTCTTTAAGCGAGGTAACTCATCCACTGTAAGCTTATGCAATGCTCTTCTATAGGAATTGAGCACTCTGGTGGATGAGGGATTTCTGTGTAATATAACGCTTAAATTCTGTCCTGTAGTCCAGAGGTAGGATATTGGCGTACGGGTCTGAAGTGAAGGTTTCAATTCTGCCTCGCGGTACTGGATGGGATAATGGAAAGTCTATAGCCACACTGAAGAGATGTAATACATCGAAAAAGCTGTCTGTGGATGACACAATAATATATATATATATATATATACATATATATATATATATATATATATATATATATATATATATATATATATATATATACATATATATATATATATATATATATATATATATATATTCATAAATATATGGTGTGCATCTTCACACGCACACTTATACGCATATATATATAATTAGATCATGTTTTCCTCTTTTCTGATCGAGTACAGATATACATAAACACACACACACACATATATATATATATATATATATATATCGACTAAATGTGGATTTTTGGTCTATGACAATGGGTAAATGTTCGTTTCGCTATATCAGCTCATCAGACAGAGTAATTAGTTATTACTTAAATACTGTCGGTAATTACTCTCACTTTGATTTGAAATGTGACGCTTGTCGTACATTCTAACTATTTACTTTGCAGCTCATCAGATGATAATCACTTCTGCTTCATTTGAGGTGCGTGTACTCAAATTACGTTACAAGTGACTGATTTTGTTTCTAACAGTTATTTGGGGGCTTTTACTTTTTTTTACTTAGTTTTATTTGTTTATGTAAAAAGTATTATTTGTTTGAACATTTTATGTTTAATCCATATTTTGGCGTGTTTTATGCATGTTTTATTTTTGTTATTATTTTGCTTTTCGTTGCTTTATTTTTTGTTTTTCACTTGTTCTAGTATTGTAAAAGTGTTTATTACATTGTATCATTCCAGAATAATCTTTATTAAAATTATTCTGTTATTTTTTTGTCAAGTTATTTTACTTTTAATCCCTATCATTAACTTACTTTTGATTTCTTATTCATACAATGTTTTCATTTTTACCGTTGTTCGGGTGTTGTAGAAATGTTTAGAAAATTATTGTAGATCAGTATTTCGATTTCTTTGGTTACACGGAGTGTATTTCGTTTTATGTCGTCATTTGACGCCTTTCTCTGACTCTTTATAGTTTAATCCTATCCCAAGATGACATGACATTCATTTTTTCTTCCAGGCGCAAATTACACCTTCTATCAAGGTTTCTACAAACGTTACTCATTAAAAAGCTCATGGCCGAACCGTTTTATCGGCAGACTTCACAATTACAGTCAATACACCGCTAGACCCTGCCAAAATTAATTTTTGAATTCTGGAAAAAAACTTTTTTGACCTTTTGTGGCCTTATTCTGACGGGTTTATCTACTTGCATGTTCCAGCGCCCTTGAACATACATTGTCTACAGACTTGAAAATTAACATCAGAACTCCACTGGGCTACTTCAAAAAAATAGATTTTAAAAAAACAACTTTTAGGGGCATTATTCTGGCTGGCTTATAGATTTCTTCGTCAATCCCAATGCTCTTAATCATACTGTTTTGCTTGCAGACTTGAGATTTGGCATCAGTACTCCACTGATTTCATAGATAGAATTTATTCTGATGATATCTATTCCTCAATGGAATCTTTTTTTCTACATGACTTTTAATTTCAATGCTACAGTTGTTCAATTATTGACTGTGGTGGCGAACTTTGTTTGTGTTCTGTTAATCTAAGAACTACTCTTATTTTTTACGTATCATTTTCATTGTTCCTATATCCACAGTATGATGAATGTTAATATCCTACACAATGAATAAAGAATGACTATTCGGGATCTACTTTTTTCCCTGACCAAAATACTTACAGAAGTGAGCAAAATGGCGTGGATCGGAAAATAGAGAAATATTTCAGCAATTTTATCAAGTCATTTGAATATGAATGAAATTGTATTTTCCATGTCAGTTGCATCCTTTAGCATGACCGACGACATAAACACATTGCAAATTTTTTATATATATATATATATAAATACACAAACACACGCGCATGCACACACAAACACACACACACATATATATATATGTACATTATAGAAATCTTTACAGTTTTGAGAACTATACATTGAAAAACTTGAAAAAATTATTTTTTAGTCACTTCAGTCACTCATTTCCTCAATACCTGTTTATGTAATTTATGCAATTTTCTTCGGTGTTTTTTTTCTTCTTCTGTTTATCATATTCTTTGTTATTATGGTAGTACGTGTGAATTTTTCTCCAGTCGATGTCATCAGTTGTTTACCATGTAACAGTTTCAGGGATTTTGAAAACAAAATAGTTATATCAGCATGGCACCCTAGGAGTGTTAATAAAGCATCACATCCCCTTCAGGTATGATTTCAATATATTGCTCATGTCATTCATGTAGTTTGTTATTTTACAGAGGGTATCATTATATATATATATATATATATATATGTATAAATTATTGTGTCATCCACAGATAGCTGTTCCGTTGTATTACAAATCTATAGACTATCCATTTTCCCATCCAGTACTACGAGGTAGGATTGAAACCTTTGCTTCATATCCGGACGCCAGTATCCTACCATCTGCTCCACGGAACTGGACGGTCAATAAGGTTGAATTTAAGCGATATAAATTATCATTTAGCTTATATTCCCCATCCACCAGAGTGCTCTATTCCTATGGAAAAGCATTGCATAAGCTTACAATGAACGAGTAACCTAACTTAAAGAGTGCTCAGCTCTGAATAGGGGAGTGTTAAATATATATATATATATATATATATATATAAATATACATATATATATATATACATATATATATATATATATATAAATATACATATATATATATATATATATATATATATATATATATATATATATATGTGTGTGTGTGTGTGTGTGTGTGTGTGTGCGTGTGTATGTATTGTGGAAAAATTCGCAGATATAGAATTTATATAAGATAATTTTTGCTTTCAGAGAAGAAACCAAGGCGTTCGGGTATTTTTTCCGCATTTTCTTACTTCAAGACTCTTTAATTATGTAAATGAAATGTTTACGTCTCATCAATTACACCTGAAGTTTTATCAAAAAGTTTCTAAACTCATTTTAATGGAACAGTTTATTGTTACAGAGAGAGAAACAACCAGAAAAAGTCATATTATTCTTATATAATATCTACACCCTCCCTCTCTCTCTTTCCTAACATCTTTTCTCCTCTTTTTCTTTCTATTCTTCGAATACTCTGTGTACTTCTTCTTCTTTCTTTCCCCACTCTCTCTCCTCAAATCCTCTCTCCATGTTTCTCTTTCTCCCTCTCCTAATAACCCTTCTTTCTTGCTCCTCCCTTTCTTCTTCTACTTTCTACTCTTTCTCTCTTTTTTTTCCAAACCTCTTTCCTCTCTCTTCTATTTGCCCTTCTCTTTTGATCTCTTCCTTGCTTTTCTTATTCTACCAAACTCTCTCTCTCTCTCTTTCTCTCTCTCTCTCACTCACTCACTCTCTGTCTCTCTGTCTCTCTGTCTGTCTGTCTGTCTGTCTCTCTCAACACTTCCCATCTCTTTCGTAATACTTTTTCATCTTCCTTTTCGGGAAGTGTAATAGTTATCCACTGCAAGATGAAAGTTCTTGTCTACTGTAAGTCTTCCATTGCAAGATAAAAGCACTGACTCACAAAGATGTCATCAATCACAACGTAACAGAAATTTTGTTGGGTTAGTCATAGAACTGAAATGGCGGAAATTGTCGTCATTCGCAATTAATGAGTCAAGAATCGACCTTTTGAAGCTCTGTCTCTCTCTCCACCCAAATCTTCCTCACACTCTCTCGGCAGTCTCCATCTTTTTTCTTATTGCTCTTCCGCATAATCCTCGTTTTCTCTTTTTTCTTTCTCTCTCTCTCTCTGTCCAAAAAATATTTCCTTCTCTTTCTCTCATCTCTTTTCTTTTCTTCCCAGTCTTTCTTTCCCCTTCTCTCTTCCAACAATACCTCTTTTTTCCTCTATCACTTTCTCACTAGTCTTTTTACCTTCTATTCTCTCTCTCCCAAGCAATTCTTTTTTCTTTCTTCTTTTTTCTCTTTCTTGCTTTCTGTTGATATCCCCCCTTTTCGTTTATTGTACTCATCAAATCCCTTTATGACTTCGTTCCATTGTTTATTTCTTCTTTTCTTTCTGTTCACTGCTGTGTCTCTTTCATTTATTAATTCCCTCCTCTTTTTTAACTTCCTTGTTCACCAATTTATTACTTATGTAAACTATACCCCTTTCTCTTGAGCAAAAACATATGGGACCTTTCGTAACACTCGCAGCTTGAATAGTCTACCCTCCTGAACCCACCCGATCACCCTTAAAATGCTACAGCGAACCCTGCAAAATTTCTGGGCCCCACCCGGCCACCTAACCCTTCATGGGAGGTTCATTTGCTACCAATTCATTCCCATGTCAAATATTGCCTTGAAGGTGTTTACCCTGGGGTCTTCATAGCGCGACCCTTCATAACCAACTCTAAAATCTTACCCCTTCCCTTATATTGTCAATACACCATGAGGGAACGCACCTATGGAGTCAAGTCTACAGCAGCAACACATCTGCTTTTCTGCCATTAGACACTTGAAGCGAAACACATTTTACCAATAAAGTCATTAGGAATCTTTTCATA
Source organism: Thysanoteuthis rhombus (assembly GCA_963457665.1). Lineage (NCBI taxonomy): Eukaryota > Metazoa > Mollusca > Cephalopoda > Oegopsida > Thysanoteuthidae > Thysanoteuthis > Thysanoteuthis major. Next base: position 56,875,796 of record OY735215.1, read on the forward strand.
AATCATACATCATTTATATATATATATATATATATATATATATATATATATATATATATACACATATATATATATATAAATATATAGATATATATGTGTGTGTGTGTGTGTGTGTGTGTATATATAAGAATGTTTGTATACTAGTTTACGCATGCCGTTAAAAATGTCGGCAACACTTGGATAATGCCATTGCATTGTACTCAAAAAATATCAAAACATTGACTACAACTAGAGTTTAATTGCTTTATCCTCTGAAAAATATCACTTGCATGTATAAATCATGAACTGTATTATATTATATAGAAACTTATCTGAGATGATCTCCCGTCATCATACGGTTAAAATATCACTCAATCTAGACAACGTAAATAGTATAAACAATTGAAATTGAAGAAAGCAAAGAGGCCAAAAATAAACGAGATGAGAATTTGGACTGAAAGCAGTTATTTGGGCCTTTGCAAAACTGTTGGCTGTTTAGCTCAGTGGTAAGAGGATCGCTACGTTTAAACAGCTACCCTATTGGTAGCAGGTTCGTTTCCTGCTGCAACTCTATTTTCTTTAAATGTTTATTGTATTTACGTTGTCTAAGTTGAGCGTTTAAGCTGTTGATAAGGTCAACAAAGTTGGATTGAACCATTAATTCAACACGAGCTGTTCTGTATTAGTTCAATGGGTTTTAGTCAGGAAATATGGATACGAATAATAAACGTCGATGGAGACTCGAACCTGTTCTTAAGGTTGGAGAATTATCGACAGCAGAAGCCAACCAACCATACATAATCATCGGTTTTAGCACTCTCTGTCAGAAAATATTCCTATGGTAAAAAAACATGCAAAATTTATGTTTGATCCTAAAACTGCGTTGTACGTTGTCACTCAACTACATTAATGTTTCAAGGTGGAAAAAAATCATGTGCGTATGCATACACACATACACTCACACATAGCAGTTTGAAAACCCCTTTAATCTTTAATCCGCCACAGACAAGACAACTTGTATTTGCAAGTCATCAAACAGGTGACACGGACGAGATAACTCGTTTTAGCGAGTCGTCACTTGAGTGCCACAGACGAGACAATTTGTTTCAGCAAGTCATCAAACAGGTGCCACGGACGAGATAACTCGTCTTACTATAGTCATTCTCTTGCAAGATCTTTCAACACATCTAACCACATAATAGATACATTTATCAGACATTGTGTTGTACATGTTAGTTGATTGAGAATAAAAGAAATTTAAACCGTTTTAAACATGCCACGAAGTCTTTCTATTTTCATGCCTTTTCTACGAAAAACGGTGCAGGAGTCACAGCCTTAAAACAAAGATACTTGGCAGCCAATAGGTGAGACTTAGTGGAGCAGGTGTTGTGCACGTGTACCTCACACGTGTGCACTCATGCTAAATATGTCGGGAATTTGTTGTTTAAAAATACGTTCTGGAAATTATGTGAACTAAAGTGCTCGTTCCAAAGGTGATTGTTTGAATGAGCAAGGACTTTATGGTGTGAGGAGCAACCTGCTATAATTGTCGGATAAAATAATTTTCCCTGCGTCGTACGAAAGTACGACTTCGAAGTATTTTGATAATTTCTTTTAGTGTTGCCAATCTAGTTATTTTATAATATAAATTTACGTCTATTGCCAATTTAGATTATCTGACACATGATTTTAAATCAATAATTTTAGATAAAAGATTTATAATCTATAATTTAAAAAAAATGATCTTCATTGGATTTCTCGAGAATTGCTGATCCAAACATCTTAAAACTCGACACTGCAATATCTGGTGTGCTGACTAATATATATACGACGAATATCAACTTCGGCTAGTTGTCGAGTTGTCGAGATATCGAGTTATCTCGGTCCATACCCCCATACACACGCACACTTACCCACAGGGATTTCACAAATTATTGCTAGATATGTTTGTTGAGGTGTTGGTTGGCCAAGCGGGTAACAGCACAGAAAAACGACTCCGAAAGTCGGGTTCAGACTCTGACTCAGACTTGGGAAAGGCATGAATCCATATCATCTCTTAGGTATGGGTAAAATAGCACAAGATGAAGTGAATAACGCCAGTTCGGGTACTTGTCGCCTGTAAGTCCACTCCTTACATTTCACAACCGGGTAGAGTAAGTAATATGATGTGTGGGACCCAAGCAGAGCCATAGTCAGCGTAAGGGTACCACTAGCCATTTTCCCCACTTTCGTATGAGAAAAAAAAAAGCCGTCGCGGGAGGTACAACGTTGGAAATGTATTTGTCAGCGAAAGGTTTCCACTTGGTCGAACAGGTGCTATACATGCTTACGCTTGTGTTAAATATGTCTATAGCAGTAGTTCTAAAACCTTTTACCACTGTGCCCCCTTTAGTAAATGGACCTTGCCCCCATGCCAGCATTCCCCCACCCCTGCATCTTCAACTTCAAATTATTAGTGCCAAATGGGTTATGCAAATCTGTGGAAAATAATGATTTTTAGTGTTCATCAATGTATTATGCAAACACTTGTTGGAGTAAAATGATTAGAGAAATTCTTGCTTATTTCCTGTGGGCTTTTGGAATTACAAACCCCTGCATGGATGGGGGCTCCCTGATTGGGAAGCATAGGTCTAGAGAAATTGTTGTTGCTTTAAAGCAACTTCTGGAAGTGATGCGAGATTTCTTGAGAACCGCTGATCCAAATATCTTCACACTACATCGAATTGTGTGTTGATTAATATATCTGGCAAATATCAACTTTGTACCATGACTTATTATCAAGTAATCACAGTATGTACACACATACACACACACAATTCTTCAATTGCAGTTAAATTGAGTTTTCCTTTTATTTTCAATAATGTATGTACTTTGATCAACCGTAGTCAGAGGCAATCCAAAGGCTCCTCTTTCGTTTGCAACTATCCTTTTGAGTGGTGAGCGAGACTCCATCCCTAATTTATTCCGCCTTAATCATACAGCTTAGGGTTTACTCAATTAGCTGTTGAGTGCACAGAGTGCTCTTCGCTCATAACAACAGTCGAATCCAGGACCTTCTGCCTGTGAGGCAGACGTGCTAACCATTACACCATATGATCGGGCTCAATTTCAATGAAGACTTCTTAATTTTCCTCACCAACCTGAGCTTCTATGGAGACATGTGTTTTTCTTTTTGTACTTGGTGTTATGAATTTGACATTCGTGCGTATAATAACACTTGTAACTTAACCCCAATGTCTTAACCTTTAATTTGCTCAACACTATTTCACCTTCATTACAACCTCGTTTGCCACCAGCGAGATTGAAACGAAAAAAGAAACTAAAAGAAAATTCAAACTGGGAAGACTTGCAGGTTTTTGTATTTGCTTGAGGCAGGGAGAAGGGCAAAAAGCGGCGGACATGTGTGAATGCTTAAAGATGAACAACACTTGCTCTCCCGTGTTTGTACAGGTTCAACATCCCATCTGGATCGGCGGTTTTGAGAACATCGTTACATTTCCGGTCGGATACGGCGAAGCGTATTAAATCGACAACACCTGGCCCCTATTTAACACTCACTTTCTCTCACTTCTTTCAGTATATATATATATATATATATATATATATATATATATATATATATATATATTGTTTGTTACACATGAAATGACGTTTTTTTTTACATCATGGAAAATAATGGTAAGATTAAACCAATGTAATTGCATTTTTTACAAATTCAATGTAAATCTCTCTCTCTCTCTCCATATATATATATAATACGATACGTGCGTGTCTATATTTTTAGTCTGTAAAATGAAAAAAAGACATAAACAGAGGAAGGGAGAATGAGGAAGGGAAAAGAAGAAAGAGAAGAGAGAGATGGGAAAAAAGAGAGAGAGATAAATAGAAAAAGAAAGGGAGAAATAAGAAAGAGAGAAATAGAGGAAGTGAGGAAGAAAGAAAGAAAGAAAGAAAGAAAGAAAAAAGATCGAAAGAAAAAGAGAGAAAGGAAGTAAGACCGAGAGAAAGAAAGAAAGAAGGAAAAAAAGAGAGAAAAATGAAAAGAAGAAGAAAAATGACAGATTTACTTGCCGGCTCAAAAAATACAATGTGGGACCAATCGTCATTTCTTTTTTTAATATGATGAAATCATATACTCACCTCGTAGGGAACCCAACCCAGGGTTGCCTTTTAGAGTGGATAATTTAGAAATTACATGGTTCCTTTCGGCCATTGCCACTGACATCAAACCGACCTCCTGTCCCTACCCTCCTTTAATGTAATGGGGAGGTGCTGCATGGGAGAGGAGATCCCAGTTACTAAGCTTCAATTCAATTCAAGACACTAGAAGAGAAAATTGTTGAATAAAACCTGGGTCTCCGATGCTCAGAGAGAGAGAGAGAGAGAGAGAGAGAGAGAGAGAGAGAGAGAGAGAGAGAATGATATCAGTAAACACGTGGTATTCTTTACCGGTGGGATATGTTACAGCATAGACAATAAATGTATTTAAAAACCGCTTGCATAAATTTGGGGTGGGATCAGGAGATTCTGTCTGACAATTATGAGGCGGAAATTAAACTAACTGCAGGGAGTCACAAACAGAAGAAGGAGTTTGAAGTCTGGGAGTCCAGCGGAGAGGATCCATCAGGAGTCTGACTGGAAAGGATCTTTAATTTAATTTTAATTATCAAATTAATTTTCATTTTCAGTTAATTCATTATTCCAACGAAAGAAAAACAAAATGAAATAGCAGAGGAAAAGGGGGTAGTAAAAGGAGAAGAAGAAAAAGAAAAAGATGAGGGAAGACGAAGAAGAAGAAGAAGAAGAAGAAGAAGAAGAAGAAGAAGAAGAAGAAGAAGAAGAAGAAGAAGAAGAAAGAAGTAGAAGTAGAAAAAGAAAATGAAGAAAAAGGAAAAGAAAAGGAAGAAAAAGGGAAAGAAAAAGAAAGAAAAGGGGAAAGAAGGCGAAGTAGAAGAAGAAGAAGAAGAAGAAGAAGAAAAGAAGAAGAAGAAGAAGAAGAAGAAGAAGAAGAAGAAGAAAGAAGTAGAAGTAGAAAAAAAAAATGAAGAAAAAGGAAAAGAAAAGGAAGAAAAAGGGAAAGGAAAAGAAAGAAAAGGGGAAAGAAGGCGAAGTAGAAGAAGAAGAAGAAGAAGAAGAAGAAGAAGAAGAAGAAAAGAAGAAGAAGAAGAAGAAGAAGAAGATGTTTTTATTTAAGGAAAAAAGATATACCTGAACACATGCTCTGTAAACGGTGTGTGATCTTAACTTCAATGGTATTTTTCAGCCAAGCTCCCCAAGATGGAGAGAGAGAGAGAGAAAAATTGGAAACAAAAGAAAGAGAAAGAGAGATTGTGTGTAAAAGAGCAAAAATGAGAGAGAGAGTGAGAAAGCAAGAATGAAAAAGAGAGGGGGAGTGAAAGAGAGAAAGAGAGGAGAAATGGTAATAATGAAGGTGAGAAGGAACCGTCAGAATGGGTGGTTAATGGAAAGATGATTTAAAATGTGAAAAGAAATAGAAACAAAGAAAAATACGAGAAGAAGAAAAAAGGGAAAAGGGAAGAAGGGGAAAGGAAACTGAAGAAAAGGAGCAAAGAATATTAGAAAAGTGATATAAAACGAACAATGAAAAAGAAGGAAAAAAGGAAGAAAAAAAGAAAAAAGAACAACAAGCAAAAAAAAAAAGAAAAAAAGAAAAAAAGCGACCTCCTTCTGTCCTCATCAAAACTTCAAAATGGCCGACAAAAAAATCTCCTTAAAAACTCAGAAACGAAAAACAAAATAACAATCCCAAAAGATCCTTGAAGATCTCGGCGATATTTTTTTTCTTTTCTTGATAACAATAATAGGATGTTGCCGTTTTGTCAGTCACGATAATGATTACTACTTATGTTGGTAGATAATGACGGCGATATATAACATTATTGGGGGGTCGACAGGGGCTCTGAGCGTGGCTTCAGAAAGAAATGCTTCTGAGTGTTTCTTATGGCACCGAGCTGCTACTAAATTATGGAGCCAAAAAAGGGTTACCCATTTTTCTTTCAATTCATTCAGAAAAATAAATGAGAAAACGGAAGAGAAAGAAAGAGAGAGAGAGAGAGAGAGAGAGAGAGAGGGGGGGGCAGTAATGAAAACAGGGAAGGGTAAATATGGATGAGAGAGGGAAGAAGAAAGGAAGAAAAAAGGGATGAAAAGAAGGAAAAGGAAAGGTGTGTAGAAGAGGAAAGAAGAAGAGGGAACAAATGCAGGATAATGCCAATTTTCAAGTCTTTAGGCAAAATGGTATGACCAAGAGCACTGGAATGCATAAACACACAGACACATAAACGGAAAAAACTTATGAGAAGGGATAGAGCCCTTTGGTGGCTATGATTGTTAAGTTATAACGTTAATTGCCATAAGAAAGAGACAGAAAGAATAGAAGTTGAAGTAATAATCAGGTAATCAAAGAGTTGGTAGAAAAACAACTGTGCAAGCATTTCAGTAAACAGATTTTAGGAATAGCTGACGGATAGACTTGGACATGGCTACGCAGAGGTAATCTCAAGAGTGAAACTTGGTCGTTCTCAGAACACCAGAATATTTGCCATATTATAGAGAGTCCAAGATGAATAAGACGCAGAAGAATAGCAAATGTAGACTATGCAAAGATATAAACGAGACAATTTACAACGTGATAACCAAATGCAGCAAATTAAACCCCTGCAAGTGTACGAAAACAGACATTTTTGGTTGGGCACGGTGATCGACTGGGAACTGTGCAATCATCAGCGTTTTGACCTTACTGACCAAAGGTATTTGCACAGACAAATTCAGCCTCAGAGATTGAAACATAAATACTGGAACTTTGAGATTCAAACATATCACCCAAACCAGGCTAGAAGACAAGATCTAGTGGTAATGGACAATAAAAAGAAATAAAAGAGCGTGTCTGAGACTGGATTCTGCCGAAGAAAGTAAAAAGCCGTGTAAGAATCTTGACCTTGCCTGAACTGAAGAAAAATCACAGAACATGAAGGTGACAGTAATACCATTTGTGATCGAAGCCATTAGAACCCAAAGGGCCTAGAAAAGAGGTGGGAGGAAGTGGAAACCTGGAAATAATTGAGATCATCCAGACGACGGCTGAATCCTGGGAGAGAGTCCTTGAGTATTGCAGGGACTTGCATCCACTTGATCTTTAGTGAAAGCCACCAGTCACTACTGGTGCAAAAACATTACAAGTAAAAATGACAATGATACTAAGAATAAAAGAGACTAACTGTTAGTTGATCTCCAGTGAAAGCCAGCTGATAATACTGGATTGAACATTCAGAGTACACAAATTAATAATAATAATAATAATAATAATAATAATAATAATAATAATAATAATAATAATAATAATAATAATAATAATGAAAAAGATGGAGTACTGAGGGGGCCTGCTGTCACTTGACCCTGAGTAACACACCAGGTACGACTAGTATGAAAATATATTTAACAACAAAAGGATCAATCAACTGTAGGTTCAGTGATAATGCAGCTGAGACTATTGACCACGTCCTACCTGGGTGTCCCGTTCTTGCTCTGAATGAAAAAGGACTTATATACGATGGATTGAGTCAGTATATCCACTGGATAGTCTATAAGCATTAAGGCACACCACGCACTGCACATGAAGAACCAGAACCTGTTATTTGAACACAAGATGTGGCAATACTATGTGATTTCGCAGTACATACGGATCGTTCGATCAAAGCCAACCGGTCAGACATAATCATTAAGGACACGAAGTAAAAGAGTTGCCTATTTATTGATCTGACAATTCCAACAGTCAAAAATATATCTGTAAAAGAGTTTGAGAAATTGAGATCGTGTAGATATGACATCTCAAGACTGAAACGATACCTGTTGTTAAAGGATCCCTGGGGGCCATTAAAAAGGGAATCGATAGATATGTAGTAAGAATACCAGGAAATCTAAACATCTATGAAATGCAGAAAATGGTCTGTACAGGCATTGCCAATTTCCTTTGAAAAGCAACTTCCATGTAAATATCTTGTCTTTTATAGAACTATGTATGGTTCCGTTAGGTAGCGTCAACTTGTAGTGAGCAACCTCTCTGTTAAATAAAAACCTGTCATACGATAGCTGCCTGGCATAAGTTTCTGATTGAAACTCGATGTGGAATGAGTACAGCCAAACATCAAAAGAAAAAAAAACATTTATTATAATAATAATTTCACTTTTGTTGTTGAATATGCCCACATTTTTGTAATTTTCACTTCCTAGTGGGCGTGTTTGTCTATCTTCTCTACCTCTTTGTTAGCAATGTTTTTTGTCTTCAGCTGTAAAGGTGAAAGTCGTGCCAGTTTGCAAACGCAGCACTGGACTCAATCCAGAAAGGTTTATCATACCATATCGAACTGTTGGAAACTAAGACCCTTCTTGGAACAGCTCACAGAAAAGTACCCTCTGTCTGAATCCTTGTGTTAAGACCTAATAGTCAGCTTACAGACTTGAGAACTAGTACGCCAATGTACAAAAAAGTTATTATTAATAATAATAATAATAATAATAATAATAATAATAATTATAATAATAATAATAATTATAATAATAATAACAACAACAACATGAAAGTTACAACTTAAGTGGTATAGGTATAAAAGTACTAAGTATGAAGACAAAAGTAATAATAATTCGAGAAAACTGTCATATAGAAAATAACATAGAAGTACCATCCACAGGGGACCGATAATTAAGTAGACACTCGTACAAGGACTCTTTTTTAAAAAACATTTTATAGCTACGTCAAGAGCCTTGATCATAACACTGCCAACACTACTATTAATAATAACTATAAAAACAAAGACAGTAAAAATACACACACACACACACACACACACATATATATATATATATATATATATGTGTGTGTGTGTGCATGTGTGTGAGTGAGTGTGTACATATATGTATATATGTGTGTGTGTGTGCGTGTGTGTGTGTTGATTTATTTATTTATTTGTGTAAAAAGTAGGAGAAAGAAAGAGAATGATAGGGTGATAACGATATTGAAATCTTCAGTGAGAACACACAATAAAAAAGGGGTCGGACTTAACCTGTTCAGTTATTTTAAGGGCTTAGAATCACAAGTGCGATACCCCTGCCGTGCCTTGAGAGTGACATACAGTCGCAATACCATTCCAAGAACTCGCAATACAATTAACCTTTCATCCAAAAGACTAATTTGTCTACTCCAATGTAGCCCTGGTATTAGTGTGCGGAACTATGGCTGAGAGTTTAAAAGTCTCTTTTGCAAATTCCGGTCCGACTCCGACTTTGACTGTTGCTTCCCGTGTCACTCGACTTACGAGTTATTAATTTTGTCTCCTTTTCTTGAACGATCCATGAAAATCCAATTATGGTTTCTGTTGCAAAATATGTAGGTTTTGTGGGACTGCGATCTTACTGCATTTCCAAACATTGACTATCTTTAAAAAGCTCGAACTGCCAAACTATTTATTTATATTGGGGGTACATTACAGCAAAGTGAAAGGTAACTATCCCAGTAACTATCCTCGCCATTAAGCCACACACACAACCCCCTTCACAGCTCAATGGGAATAAAACCCAACAAATCGATCTAAAAAATCATGTAAAATCTGTGATATTCACAGAGTGAAGGTATTAGTTCTCTAATATAATTCTCATTCCAATTTACGACTATAGTGTTTCCTAAACTAGCTGAACTAAGGAAGCTGCTGTTTTTAGAGTTATGCTTCGATATTAGAAGCACGTTTGATTGTATGCTTACTCCACACTTATCCGGGCTTTTGTATCCGGTAAGTCTTTAAATGACATAATTCCTAAAAATGGTGCCATACAATCTTCTAAAAAGCCTCGTACTGTGTTTTCCTGAGTCAGGCACTCTAAACTGATAAAAGCTGGTCGTTGACTTTTGGTGGGCAGAAAAATGGTATGTAAAACCAGTTATAACAGCGTTGTAGTAACAGGTCTGATTAGTCACCCAATAGAAACCATTATGTAACCAGCATTTTTAGGCGACATACCGTGTTGGGGGTGATCAATCAAATTTAGAGAAAAGGGAGATCTATGAATAAGTTACTTATCTTGCTTTTTGTTGGGCAGTGATCAAGAAAAAAATCTGAAATTCCAAATTTTCAAAAAACAAGCGTGAACGCTGCCGGAAAAAACTAAACGAAAAACTTTGCAAAAACTTACATTGTAAATAGCACAAATTTAAAAGAAAAACTTTTTCAGGTTAGGGGATTAACAAAAAACAAAACGAAACAATACGTTTCTCCCTGACATAAAAAGGAGTAAATGAATTTTTAGCCCTCTAGCTCCATTGGTGCAGCCTGTGCGTGCGATAAATACAATTAATTTAGAATCAGTGAAAGATCACACGTGTGCAAAAGGGAATGTAGATCGAACTCGCTACCCTGGAGAGTTGGTCCCCGAGACAAGCTTGCTAACCACTGCGCAACACGGTGTGGGGACCCTAATATAAATACTTAAGGAGTTCGCATCCTCCTATCCCCAATGCTGCCACACTCTCAACAGATAAAAATCTGTCTGTATCTTGATAAAGGTGGACCTACACTCGTGGCCCCCACCGTCAGCGATCTTTTTTATTTTCCAAGAAGCTGCGACCGGGCAGCTGTTGTGGAATTGTCGGTGCAAGGATTTGCAGGACCAAACAACCCCTTTTGATGTAATCATTCATCCACGAAATAAGACAGATTCTATGACTTGTTAACACACACACACACACATAGACACACTTATATTTTGCACTTAGCTTATGCCGCACACATACACACACACACACACACACACACACATATATATATATATATATATATATATACATATATATATTGTGTCATTCACAGACAGCTGTTTCGATGTGTTTCATCTCTTCAGTGTGACTATAGACTTTCCATCTATAGACTCCATCCAGTACCGCGAGGCAGAACTGAAACCTTCACTTCAGACCCGATATCATACCTCTGGACTACGGAACTGGATAGTCAGTAAGGGTGAATTTAAGCGATGTATTTTTTTACACACACACACACACACACACACACACACACACACATATATATATATATATATATATATATATATATATATATATATATATATATATATATATATATATATATATATATATATATATATATAAATTCCTATAATACGGGAAAGTGCATTCCCGAAAATACACAATATAATGAGAATATTTCGAAAATCATCATATTTTGTTTTATACTTTATTTCGAGGATGCGTTTCGATGTTTGCTATCATTTTCCTACCGGGATATGCGATTTTAAAACAGCGTATTTCAGTAATTTGAAATCAGCAATCATAAGTCTACATGGACAAAGGCTTTGTCCATTTCCTTCTATGACGACCGTGATTGCAGTAATCTCTGCCTCGCCTTACTGGTAAATCTTTCAATCTCATCCCTCCATTTGGTCTTTTCCCACTGCGATTATTATCCTATGGGTACCAATCGATTGGTCTTTTGCTCCTTAGGTTGTCATCTATTCTAGCTAAGTGTCCGACCCATTTCCATTTGTATCATATCATTCACTCTGTTCTTTTCCCTGAGCTGAGTTGATCTTTGTCTATATCTTGGAGTTATCCCCAGCGTTGCTCTTCTAAAGACTCTCTGTACAATTTTCAGTTGGTCCAATGTCCGTTTTGGTAATTTCCACGTTTTACTTCAAGTTAATCATAACTGATATAATACTTTCATTGTATACATGACTTTTCAAGCGCATTGAAAAGGTGTTCTTCAATATGTCTGTATTCATACAAAACGATTAGAGGCCGATCGTTATGCGTCATTTTATTTCGCTTTCAA
>OY735215.1:56892629-56930129 GCA_963457665.1 Thysanoteuthis rhombus
TTGGCAATGATCACGGAAAAAAAAAACAAACAAAAAAACAAACTTGGAGCGAATGCTGCTGGGCATAAAGTAGGGGAACAAATTTGCATAGACTTTGATCGCAAAATTAATCTTCCCATTTGGAACCTCTTTAGCGGCTAGGGGATTTCCAAAATACGAATAGACCGCTCTTTCTAGACAGGATGAGTAGCATTATTTTAAATTTTCAGCCCTCTAGCTCTATTAGTGCAGTCTGTACGTGTGATATATACATAACCATCCAGCCAGACTGACTTGAACCCTGAAGACATCTATGTTGACAGTTTGGGTGACAGTTCTGGTCGACGGTTTCAAAAATAGAGAAAGATAAGAGAAAAGAAGAGACGGAAAAGTATGCGCTTGTTTGGCTCAAACAAAGAGTCGGATTAACTACTTTGCAAAAATAGCATAAGCTACGTGCCCCACAATTTCAAGGGCACCGCGCTAAATGCATGCAAACTATTAATCCCAATTCAGTGATTCTGCAATTGCTCTCTTACAATAGTACTTTACTAAGATCAATCTTTATGAATGTCTGGGTGTCTTGGGTTAAGGATTTTAGCCAATTATCATCTTTAATTGGGATTAACATTTTAATGCAATAATAAATGAGACTGCAATATTCTACTAATACCAATATGACAAATTGTCTTTGCGTATAAACCTTCCCTGGGATTCGGGAGATTTTTCAATCTCGCAGTAAATATTTGCTGAACCTATCAAAATCGTCATGCCATCCTTTCTTCTTCCGACTACAGTCTCTTTTATGATCTCTTGGATCCAAGTTGTTGGTCATGATTTCCATCAGTTTTCTGACATTCTTGCGATAAGGCTGCCCACTTGACTTATAATAATAGATCCTATGATATTTGCAACTTCTATTTTTCTCTAATATACTGTGCTGTTTTATGATCCTTCTATATGAAGCCAATCGGGATCCACTCCTCTGCATTGTTTTCTGTTTGAGGATCAATCTTTTGATAAGGTTCTATGTTTCAGTTCCATCGGTGACTATAGAGAGGATGCATTTGTAGTACACCCCCCTTTTTTTTTAGGACTAATTGGATCTTTCCGTTCTTAGATGTGAAGCTTACTCAATCGAAAGTTTGCCAACTTGGGGTGATTCTTCGTTTGATTTCTATTCCTTTTGAGGATTTCTTGAGGTTGTGTTGTCTCAGGATAAATAGCAGAAACATTTTCAAAAATGTCAGAAGTATAAAGGTAAGAAAAGACAAAAAACAGCTGAGAGAGAGAGAGAGAGAGAGAGAGAGAGAGAGAGAGAGAGAGAGAGAGAGAGAGAGAATTGTTGAGTTGTTTATCAAGACCCTTTTACTCCAGGACACCCGATTCTTTTCCTCAAAGCATATTTTTTTAGAAACGTTATCTTCAGTAAGAAGGCGCCCAATATCCTGTACAACAATTCTAATTCTTATTGCTTCAAAAGTTCCAAAGTTCAATATTTATTTCATGGTTAGGTTTCTTGACGTGACAATAAAGCTGGGCCGTCACTCACCATTTCACAATTCCAGGGATTTTGTCAACCTCATAGTTTAATTTCCGCAAAATCAGTCAACATTTGAAAATGTTCCCCACCTGTAAACAAAAACAACGTTTCTGTTTATAAAATGTAAGTAAACAATCGGATCGGCCATTACTCTCTAACTTCTGGTAGAATCCCTCTACAAACCTAAATACAAAACCCTATTTAACTATATGAAGGAATAAACGAGGTTATCCAATTGAGAAAAAAAGGGGTACGATGACGATGACAACATCGACGGACATCCATCGTGAATGATAGTCTCCAGCTTTTTTTCCGCCTGGGGACAAGAAATCAAACTATGTTGCGAGCAGTTTACCAAAGATGTGAGAGGAAATGCCCTAAATAAAGATTCATAAATACAAAAAAGTATTGTCAAACTTTTAATCGTGAAGTTTTCAATCGGTGTTTTCAATCACCTGACTAATAAAATAACACATGAATATAACTATTCTTGTCACAAAAGAAACGTTTGAAAGAACTTGTTGTCATTTTCTACACTTTTTACACATCGGCAATCAATATATCAACGTGTCTATATCTCTCCGGTTTCTCATATCTATCTTTCCGCACATCTATCTATATATTTCAGTCTGTTCACATCTATCTACTCATTTTAGCGAATTCAGTCCTCCTTATCTATCTATCTATCTATCTATCTATCTATCTATCTATCTATCTATCTATCTATCACAGCCTGTTCTTATCAATATATCTGTCTCTCTATAATCCTATTGATATCCAATCATTTCTCTCTCAAAGTATTTTAAAAAGTATTTCTACGTCCAGATCCATGAATGACTAGGTATACGTGTACACATACACACATTTCCGTGCTCAGACAGTTCATTTATGAAATGACTCCCCTGCCTTCAACAACGGCCACGAATCTTGCACCGGATGACCCTGGTCCCCATTGATAAAAGCACTGCCTGTAAAATCAAATAAATGAAAATAAAACATCTTCTGACGCGTGTTTAAGCATAAGGTTTTTTTTTCTTCTCCTCGGCAACTGGCGATGAGTAGAATCAAAAATTGGTGAAAACACAGAATCCGCCCTTTGCTTATATTATTGAAGCTTATCACTTCAGCCATATTAGAAACTGTCAGCCAAAAACTGTCAGCATAGGTTTTGTCTGTTTTTAAGTGGGTCTGTCTGTCTTGCCATGTATGTATTGCGCGTACAGCTTGCACAGTTAGAGCTAGATGGTCGAAAATTTAAACATTTATACCTTATGTTAAGAAATGTTTTTTTTTTAAATTCTAGAACCCTCCACCCTCAAATAGGTTTTGAGTGGGGTTTTGATTTACAATGAAAGTTCTTGATGAATTGATGTGTGCCCGTCAGCATTCATGTTTTTTTCTTGTTATTGAAATTTCAGACCTTTCCAGTGATCACTGCCCAACAAAAGATGGGAGAAGTAACTTATTCATTGGTGGACCCTTTTTTTCCAAATTGTTTAATTGATCATCCTAATGCAGTATGCTGCCAAAGGACGTTGGTCACTTGACGGTTTATATTGAGTGACTAATCAGACCTGCTTGCTTATATTATTGAAGCTTATCAGATCGTCCATGTTTTGGATAAGGTGTCAGTTGTCTAAATAAGATCGTTTTAAACTCTGGATTGGTTCACTCATTCCTTCTTTCAATCACACGATTTCTTCTCACATTCATTCTTTTTTTTTCTTTTGACTTTCGGTTTTTTCATTCCTTCTTTCCTTCCTTCCTTCCTTCCTTCTTTCCTTCCTTCCTTCCTTCTTTCTTTCTTCAAACAGAACGTTGTCATTGATCCTTCCTTGACTCTTTAAAAGATTTATTTACATCAGTTTGGTTGGTGTGCTTTTTCAGTGGACTAGTTCCTGCTTTTTCCCCCTCTTTTTCATTCTTTCTTTCTTTCTTTTTTCTTTTTTCTTTTCATTCTTTTTTTCTTTTCATTCTTTTTTTCTTTTGATTCTTTCTTATTTCATTTTTCTTTCTTTCTTTCCTTATTTCTTTGTTTCTATTTCCTATCATCTTTTTTTCCATCGGTCATTGTTGACAAGCAAGCTACGATGAAATCCAGCCATTTTGGAGCTTGTTCATTCATTCACTCATTCACTCATTCAATCACACGTCTTCTTCTCAATTTCACATTCGCCGATCTCTTTCTTCTTGGACTTTGGGCTTTCTCCTTCTTTCCTTTTCCCCCACAAGGTTGCCTATAATTGCTAGATGAAAAATTTATTTTTATAGGATTGTTTCTTTAGAATTCTGTTTTGTTCCCTTATATCTATCCATTATTTCTTCCTTCTTTCTTCCTTTCTTTGTTTTTTTCTTCTTTCCTTTCATTCATTCTTTCTTTCTTCTTTCCTTTCTAACCTTTGTTTCTTCCATTTATTGTTCCTTTCTTTCATTCATCCTATCCTTTTTCTTCCTTCCCTTTCTTTCCTACTTCTGCTTTTTTTTTTCCAACTCTTTCTTCCTTCACCTTCTATTCTTTCGATTATTTCTTCCTTGGTTTTCTTTCTTTGGTTCTTTCTTTCATTTTTTTTTTCCTTTCTAGTTCTTTTCCACTTTTTTTATTTCATTTCAATTCATTCGTCCTTTCAGTCTTTATTTATAGCAGTTTGCTTGGTGATTTTTTTTGACAATCAAGAATTCCGTTTCTCTTTTTCGCTCAGTCTTTTTTTAAAAATCATTTTGTTTGTCTTCTCTTGATTTTTTTCTGTTTGCTCTTCTCTCTCCCTTTTACTTTTCTTCTTTCAGTTACTTTTTTGTTTTCTTTTTTCGTTCTTTCTGTCTTTATTCCTTTTTTATATTTATAGATTAAGCATATTTTTTAGTTTCCTTCCTTCCTTTCTCTCCTCCTTCCTTCCTTCCTTCATTCGTTCTTACTGTCTCTTTATTTCTTCCTTTAGCTTTTCTTTTTGCCAAAAGGAGAAGGGTGTTTACATTCCCTACAATATATACTTAATAATACAACTGAAAATGCAAGCATTTAAATTGTTTATATCTTTCTTGGCATAACCAAGTCACGTGATTGGGTCAAATTGTGCTATTCATCGTTTTCCAACTAAGCAGAATCAATAGTGGTTTCTATCGAGGGTGGGCTCTCTGTTACGGATGCACAAAAACACAAAAAATATCTTAGTGTCTGTACAAATCAACGGGCAGTAAAAGCTTTTTTGGTACAGTGTAGGGAAAGAGGTCCTGATTGTAAATTGTGAAGTTTCACACCCTCATCTGTTCGATGTTACAAACAGTAAACAAATAAAGAGTAATAATGAAATTTATGAAAGAAAAAATGTGGATTGGATCCAATCAGCTGATAATAGTGTCTACGGATATTGGAAAGGTAACGACCTCTAAGTATCAATTCAGGGCCAGGTCAATCTATTTGCGTCCTGTGGGCTACAAAATTGTGTATGTGAGTAACTTTACTTGGGATAAGCATATAATACCAGACACTGACCTCTGATGTCCTATAAAGGTCAATTCAAGGTCAGGTCAATTTTAATAATTAAAAAAAGTTGAAATTTTCACGTTTTTGACCAACCTGAAGGGTTGCGATCGCTACTTTGTGAGGCTCCATGTTAGAACTTACTACATGACCTACCAGTATTAATTTCTTTTTCCCTATGGCGCGTATACATAGGAGAGGTCGGCCTTTACCTCTTCTATATATACGTAGCCCAGTGAAAGTCTGGCAGCCCTCGGGAGGTCCCATCTTACAGTTCCGTCTTTTTTTTCTGTTCTTGCTCTGCAGTTTCCTTCAGCAAGGGGCACTGCCTGGAAGACCTTGACTCCACAGTAGAAGGCGACCGTCCTTTTTAAGGGATTCTAGTATTAAATCTGTTGGGCTCCGATTCTACCCACATTTCATCCTATATTTTCTGCATATTTACTGTATTGTCTACGGAAATATAATTGGTATACATATTCGTATACATAATTGTCTTCACGGGATGTTTCATTCGAAATTGAAGCTTTGTCGAGGATTCGAATTATCCATGGTAAAATGGAATAGTTTTCAGAACCGGGGGGTCTTCTGGATACGGCAGCCCTCCATCTTCGCCACGTGACCTGCCCATTGTAGGTGAGTCTTTTGCAGCATAGCTTCAATGCTTGTGGTCCTAGCCGACTTGAGTATATATATATATATATATATATATATATATATATATATATATATATATATATATATGTGTGTGTGTGTGTGTGTGTGTGTGTGTGTGTGTGTGTGTGTGTATAAATATAAACTTGCCCACCACAGTAAGGTTGGATATCTTATAGGCAAACGGAAAGATTTTGTTTTCTGATAACATTTTAAATGTTTATATTGCATGGTTCGTGTTATTCAATAAAACCTCGGGTGACGTAAACAAAGACTTGAGAGAAGCAAATCACACTCTTAAGAAAGAGATAGATAGATAGATAGATAGATGCATGTAGATAGATATAAACAGAGTGAATAGATAGATAGATAGATAGATAGATAGATAGATAGATAGATGCATGTAGATAGATATAAACAGAGTGAATAGATAGATAGATAGATAGATAGATAGATATGAACACACTGGAAATATAAATAATTAAACGTGGGAAGATTGAGATACATAATATATTGAGATAGATACATACATAGATGTGTTGATAGATAGATATGAACAGTGGAGATAGATGGATAAGATGGATAGATAAAAAAAAAAGAGAAACTGGAGGAAATGGGGTGGGGTTTTAATCTTATGGTGAAAGGGATGATGAGTGCTTTATTACAGCAGCAACATTGGGGTGAGACTGGGACGTGGGGTACTTGTTTCGTTTTGTATTTTCTTTTAAATACAAAAAGAAGAAAAAATCTGTTTCTATTAAAGTTGACCCCACTTCCACTCACCATGCATAACCTTTCTTTTACAAAAAAAGTGTTCTTTTCTTGTTTATTCTCACGCCACCACGGTCGACCCCGTCTCGTAAGTTAAACCAGTTGCCACAAAGTGTTGAAATTTGGAAACATTCGGAGAAACAAAAGTTGAAATGTCAACCAAAAAATGCAACGCGCGCAACTCGAGCGCACAACGCGCATGCGCACGTGTATGCTGGTGCCATGCACATCCGCTACCACTTTTTTCACGAAGTGTGAGTGGGGCAAATTTTGACAGGGTTGGGGTGGGAGGGGGATATGTTTGGATATCGGTTGTCAGGTCAGGGATCACGTAGTGCTTAAGTCGGTGATTAGTCCTTAGCTCTCAAAGTTCATCCCCTCCATTTTTCGGCCGCTATATCATTTCAACTTGCAAAATCCCTCGCCGTCCATGAGAAGGCCCCACCCAGGATGGGGTCAGTGAATGCTTGCGTCCCCAGCAGATGCCCACGGTGGCTGAGTTGGGTAGAGGTGTGCGTGTGTTTATGCAAAATGACTCCAATAATAGTGAGTCGAAACTGAGAAGAGGTTTCAATCTCCATGGATGGTCATAGACATCTCAACGCATGAAATCTTAGGGAGTGTACAGCCATGTATCCAGATTATGTTATAGTTTAGAGGCAACTTGACCTGGGCGTAAGTCTATCATTACACATTAAAGCGGAGATTTTCAACCAATGTGCTGCAAAGCACCCGGAGGGATACTGCGAGAATTTTGAGTGGAATCGACCCTCTAACAAGCGCCGAAGGACAGAGTTCCCAGTGTGGATACAAAAATAACATTTTAATGTTTTGACTATTCTGATATTCTATTCAGCAGACCAAACTCCTCTTTCAATGATACGATAAATAAATAAGTAAGTAAACGTGTTGTTCATTATAGGCCTAAATCGTAGTTTCAGATTTTTTTAAATTAAAAAAATAATTAGAATCTTTTGAAAATCTTGATCAACAATACTTATAGCAATAAAATTAGTAAATTGTTAGTTTTTTTTTCAACCTATGAAAATATTTTCATCACTCATTAAAAAAAAAGATCAAATCTACCCTGATGTACTGATGGAGTGCATCGACTCTTTCTGTGCCTGGCTCACTTTGCAGTAAAATGAGAAAGGTTGAAAATCACCGGGTTTGGAGGGAATGTATGCACTCCACAATATGATACCATGAAATGTACGTATTTATCTAATCTCCTGTATTGTACACACGTCTTCTTTGCCTTTCCAAAGAGAAAGGAACAAATGTCATCCATTTCGCTTCTTTCAGTAAGTCATCAGCTTAACCGAGCAAGATGTCGACTCCTTCGCCTTGAAACAAACGTGATGTTGACATGACAGAAATTTCCAGTGAGCCATAGGACTGCAAACCTGAAATTGCCGATACCTGCAATGAATGGGTTTTTAGCTTTTGTTAGGACTTACCTTCGATTGAACCTAAGTTTGTAGGGCGTAAGTCAACGTATGACTATTAGATTTCAACGTTGATTTGATTAACAGCAACACTTCTTCTCGGGTATTGATTGATGTATGTGGTTGTTTTCTTCGGCTTCCAAGGGGCCACATACAGATAAACAGAATTAGATTTCTATCAATAGATAGATAGATAGATAGATAGATAGATAGAAATCGAATCATTGTTACCAACAGATCCAAGATCCGACGCTATTATTATTCAGTTGCAATCCACCCACACATTTTTGGTATTCTTCAAGGGAGCACATTTTAGGGATACCTTATTTCAATACACCTGGCTACAATGCAGTCAAAGATAAGTAGAATCGGGCTTTTACTATCCTATTTAAACATAAAAATATTACCCCGGCTTTTAATGAAATCACATCAACATTCAGATAATGAAAATGAGTCAATTGTTCCTCCAAGCTTTGCATAGTCACAATTTGGCCAGGTTCCAGCAATTCGTAGTTGAGAACTACATTTGAATTACAGCAAACACAGAAGAACTTTTCCCCACGTCAGGGGTTTATGAAGCCCGAAACAGAATTTGATTTGGGTCCTCTCTTGGCCCCCATCGCTCTTGGGGTGCCCTCTGGTAGTCACGAAGCCCTGAGCTGCTGTTTAGTCTGCATGCCTCAGACTTGCTCGTTCAAGTTGAGATATTGATGACTGACTTGAATCTAACTGCGATTTTCTTTTTGAATTCCCCGCGATGAAAGTATTTATCTTCGCCACTATCTTGTCGAAAAATGACTTTTTTCTGCGTCGAACAGGAAGAGAAATATATGTTTCTAAATGGGACTGATCTTTGATTTCATGAATTTGTTTGAAACCCATTTCGCAGTTTCTTGATTTTCGACGGACATCATTTCCTGAAAACGATGCTATTTTTCGCCAATTAACCATCAGGAAATATTGAAAGAAGTCTCTCAGCAAAATGGCTATTTACACGTCTTAAATTTTCCAACTTTTCTCTACCTTGTCTTAAGAGAGAGAGAGAGAGAGAGAGAGAGAGAGAGTGTGTGTAATCATGATGTCTATACTCGCTATCGTACCCCTGGTAATGTGTTTAACATCGGGCGATTTGCATAAAAAATCAAAGTACTTGTATCTTTGGCGAGAGATCTCTTGTATGCAGGTTGTGTTCTGGTGGCCAATTGATCAGGGACTCAATATTAGTCTCACGGAAACAGCGGTGATGTTTCAACCTGCGCCAACAAGCGATTCAAATGTTTACGTATATGGCAAACATTTGGCAGGGATGGACAATTTGGGTACCTTTGGAACGCAGGTTTTGTACCCTCGACACAGAAATTTCCCACAGAATTAAACAGAGGAGCCAATGAGGCATTTGAAAAGCTGGAACAGTGCCTTTGGGAACAACATGGCATACCACAAGGAACAAAGATAAAGGTCTTCAATACTTGTGTACTGACCTCCTTTATGGATGCGAGACATCAGTGGTCTATCGTCTATCATAAGACAGCTGGAGAGCTTTCACTGACAATGTTTCCGTAGTATTATAAGTATACATTGGGAAATGTTCGTAAGTGATGTCAAGGTTCTTGAGAGATGTCAACTGTGATAGTGTCCAAATGACAATCTTAAAGCATAAGCCACGATGGGGTGGTCATTTAACAAGAATGAATGATGAAAGAATCCCCAAGCATCTTTTTTTATGTATGGTTGGCTGATGGTAAACTTCCACCTCCTACGCCAGAGATTAGTTAAAAGGACTGTCTGAAGATCTTAAAGCTATAAATATCTTAGTTGATGACTAGGAGTCTCTAGCAAATGACTGTTATTCTTGGTGGAATAAAATCCACCGAGGAAAAGCTACATTCGAGGAATCACGCATTAAGAATGAAAAACAGAAGAGAATGCCCGGGAAGGATCTGACTTAGATCATCTCTTTCACAAAGGTGACCACCTCGAACTTACTTGTCCTGTCAGTGGGAGGGCCTGTCTCAGAAAAGCTGGAAAGAAAAGTCCTCTACGAGTAATAACAACCGACTAGAAGTGAACTATCAAATAGCTACAGATCACAACATCTGTCATGTCTGTGGAAAGGAATGCAAGTTAACAGACGGACTGGAAAAGCATGCTAGAGTACATGGAAATCGCGCACATGCTTTACATGTCCAACAACGGACCCTAAAAACTGATAAGAAACTGATGCAAATACATTTTAGCTGTGGGTATATATATATATATATATATATATATATATATATATATATATATATATATATATATTCCCGCGTACTATTCTTTGTTCATCGTCGGCTCATATGTTGACGGAAGTGAAACCCGATATCAGCAAAATCAATGTGTTTATCTCTCAGAAGTGTTTCATGTCAAACAACATCGAAAAGCAGACAATATTAAATAACACGTTTCATTTTTTTATTATCTTGTTAGCATCCTGGTTTGGTTTTCCCTTTTTTTTGCATTATGAAACCTCTGGGTAATGCTCAAAATTTCATGCTTGCTTTTTATATCGAAATAATTCTGGCTCAGTTCCTTATTCTTTAATCTTAAAATAGACGGTTGATGAAATTTTTCGCATTCAAATTAGGAATTCCACTTTCAATAGTGGACCAAGTTATTGTTCAAGGAAAGGAAAACATTGCATCTCGTTTAGGTTTACTTGGTCAACAGAAAGATGTCTTGATGTAACAAGAAGCGAAACAGAAATAGAAAATGTCCTCTGTGCATAGCGGTCCATGTGGCAACGTGTATCGAAATCAGTCTAACAATGGCAGTTCGGTACCTTTATCACATGACTTATCACGGTTGAGCAGCCAGAAGTTAGCAACTTCTCGGTCCATTCAACGGTAACCAAAGAGATCAATGGAAGATTTAGGTGATAGTCAGACCGTCGGAGTTTTGGCTAATCTTTCCTGTTGAGTCCTCACCTGCTATTCGTTAAAATATTTTCTAAACGTCCTCTGAGTAGCTGTAACAGATTTTCTCTTGGTGAGCCTTCCTATTGCAATAAACACGTTGCCATACCGAACAACGATCCAGGCTGACTAAACTTCAAACGGTATATCAATAGATCATCAAAAAGCCATCAGTGATCTCAACTGTAACGAAAGAATAAAATTCTAAAAGCGCCAGATATTTTTTGGCTGATGGAGATGGCATTGATTTGCGGACGTGTTCCGTGAAAATCCGAATCTTTTTTTTCCCGAATGCTGGATACACAAGATACTTAGAAAAATGTAGCTTCCATACAGAGCTCTGTTGTTATCTTTCCTTTTTCGCATTGTTATTAGTCTAACTAACCGGTACAAGAAGCACAGGAAACCCTGGAAATTTGTTATCAGTATCGAGTTACGTTGTGGGTCCGATGGAGTGCTCGCCCGAATGTAATTATTGAAATACGATCAAGAAACATATTTCACATGAGATAAGTACGATACTAATGATCACATCGGCAGACAGTTAATTTATAAATCCTTTTTTTTTGTACGTCGTTACTTGTTGAGATGAATATTGCAGTGAGATCTTCGTGGGAAGAATGATAGATCAGAGATGAAATAATATATTTCTGTACTTGCGTTGTATCCATAAAAAAATGACAGGAATATTAACGTGTAGATAAGCTATACAAATACAAGAGCGTGATTCTATAAGTTTACTCTGACATGTGTAATCTCCCATCTGTATTTTCATGTGAGTCCGATTCCTTGCTACATACAGTTGGCCATGGCTGAATGCAGACCGCGGTAGGAACGAACTTACTTCATCAAACAATCCCATTCACTGAATGTAAGAAAAAAACGTTACTGCATTTTATTTTTTCATCTTTCTCCTGCACATTTAATATCCCAAATAAAATTAACTATCAGTTGAAAAATGACCGAAGAAGCTGCGATAAGTTTGAAAATTTAAAGCGACAGCTGACGTGATGAAAAGGTTATAAGAATTCAAAGAAAATGCTGCTCTCAGTTTTTGTTGCTTCAATTGAGTTTATCGTTCGGCGTAATAAACATATAAGCGATAAAAGTCTGAAATATGAAAGTGATTATTTCACCCATCATTATCGGTGTGCTTGGAGCAGTCCCGACGAGCGTTGTAAACGCTTTGGAAGAAGTCAAATTCTTTGAACAAATAAAGACGTCAGGCGTTTGGGGAGAATAATAAAAAAAGAAAGCTATATTGTTACGCGGCTGGATCCAGACAATTTTCTTTTCTAAAAATCTTTTAATGCTGGTGAATCTGGCCTCAACAATAGCAATTCAAAAATGGCTGTTGTGTCTGTTGCTAGCCTTGACAGATGGAGGTCAGTATCTTATTTATTTGTTTACTTTTCTCCGCTGTTCTTTTTACTATGAGAATAAGCAGAACAGAGAGAAGAATTTTTTCTGAAAGGGAAGGGCCTGGCCGTTTCGATAGCTGACAAAGACCAGACCTACCCACTGGGAGCCATGTCGGTCCAATTCTGTCCAAGAGTCTCCCCACCTCCTCTGATAGCCAAAAAAAGAAAAGAAGAGGAAATAACAGTAGAAGAAAGAAAAGGCTAAAACAATAATGTAAGTAAAATGTTCTTCATCATCATTCCCAGGCGGCTATCATACTTGTACTTACGGTATTACATCGTAACTCCATTGGCATTGAATGCAAGGCAACAACTCTACCCCAGAATCCATGGTCTGCACGCTACTCGTTAACCTGTCTACTTACTTAAAGTATGGAGGTGCCGGGTGGCCGAACAGATAACAGCTCTGAAAATGGCGAGCCGAATCCTAGCTACGGCTGGGACAGATTGTGTTCAGATCGCTCTAATAACCTTTGGAAAGGCATGAATCCATCTCTCCCGCAACTATGGGTAAAATAGCACAGGGTGCAGGAGTGGCACCACTTTGGGTCCTTTTCACCTTCAAGTCTAATCCACATATTGCAAACAGGTCGAGTAAGTAGCAATGAGAAATGTTAGGCCTAAGTAGGGACAGCTGAAGCTGTTGTCAGCTCAAGGGCACAATTCACTTCACCTCAAGTATAAAGAGCTTGGATGCAGGGAATTTGAGGGCCGGTGGAGGCGTTAAGGTGAAAAGGACAGGTAAATAGTTTTTCAGGCGCCAGGAATCAAAAGCGTCTACATTAGTCCCTTTTGATTTGCCTTGTCTAATGATAAGAAACAGCCGTGTTTATCGTCGTGATCCCGACTGAAAAGTGTCTCACCCCCATGATTAACAGAGACCAGGTCATCATCAACAATGCCGAAACCAATTATCAACATCTTCAACAATAATTGGAAGAACGAAAAAGAAATTATCTTTTTGTACTCGTTGACTTTTCTAACCATTAATATCCAGTGGGATCAAGTGACAGCTAGTCTCCTTAACATTCCAGCTCTCTCTTCACTCAAGATGTCGAATTGCTGGCCTCTAGGTGGGTCCGAACGCAAACCAATGGTGTCAAAGTTTGTAATGCAATCGACGAAAACTGCCCAGAATTAGTTAAAATGAAACACCTAACAGGTCTGGTTAGTCACTCAATAGAAATATTCATGTAACTAAAATGTTTTGGTTGCATGCTGTGTTGGGGATGATCAATTAAAAAATGGGGAAAAGTGATACATGAATATATCACTTTTCTTGTTTTTCTTGGGTGATGATCACTAAAACTTTGAAGATGAAAAACATGAGAAAGTGTGAACGCTACTGGTCACTAAGAAGCTAATTTAGCATAAACTTGCATTGTAAATAGAATCTACCCCGTTAAAACCGATTTGGGGGATCTTCAACGACAAAAACTTTTTTTCCACTGAAAAAAATGTGAGTAAATGTTTAGCTCCATGGGTGACACACACCATCATAGCTAGCCAGCTTGATGAACTTGAAAACTGAAGAAACCTATGTTGACAGTTTTGATCGTCGGTTTCTAATATTCCCTCAATATTTTCGGCAAAATTGACCAGGCAAAATCTTTGCAAGCTCTCTTCCATCTAAATGTATTTTTGTGTTTCTTTTTTTCCTCTCTCCATTTTATCTCTACCAACGAAGTCTGCCCGTCTATCGATCTGTTTATCCAACCAATATCTCCAAAAGTTCTCTGTAAACTTCAATTACATATGGAGGAAGGGATTAGATTTGGGAGCGGATCCAGGATTTAAAAAAAAGTAAATTCCCTTGCATCCTGAGTATTAGTGAACTGATTCTCATTCAGTCTCTAGCTGACTGAGAGTCAAACCGACAAATCATATATACTTACAAATTCATTTATCATATATACAAATACAAAGGTTGCAGTAATCATAATCAGTCAGGATTGAAATAAGAGTGGAGTTTGACCTTGCCGCCTCCAGGCTTGTTTTTCTTCACTTTCTTTTTTTTTCTTTTTTGCGTTTTTCATTCCCCCCTTTTATTTCTCTTTTTTTTTCTCTCTCTCTCTTCAGCATCCCCTCTCTCTGAATCATTACCTTTGTTCTTCTCCTCAATCGTTCATTGCATTTCCTTCGTTCTTCCTCTTTCTTATCTCAACTCAATTCCTTGCTTTTTTTCCTTCTTCATTTCCTTTCTTCGAGTTCCTCGTGACTTCTTCCTATAGAGTAAAGGGCGTGGTCAGGGTTAGGCAATCGGTTGAGGGTGTGTGTTAAGGAAACAAACATCAACATAACTTATATGAACGCCCCACCTAACCAAAAACAAACTTCTCCCCACGCAACACTTGAAGGCCAAAATCGGAAATCACAACAAACACACGACAAACGTATCTTCGTATTTATGCTCGTCGCTGCCGGCAAAAATATAGATTTATGACTATTTATGTCCCGACCCTCATATAAATCTCGGTGGTCTGCCCGATGTATTCGACGGGAAGGCAGGCATTGATGCCATTGGCCGGTCCCTAAGCATAACTGCTCGCATCGAATGATGGCATGGCCTACTTATCTATTTTGATAGTGGAGCCTTCTGTTTCTGTGTTCGTGCCTCTATCACGCTAACGCTACTGGGACCAATAACCTATTGTTTGGCATGAAGACTCATATGACTATCAGTTGTGGTATATTCCATAAGAAACTAATCTAATGGAGCATTCAACAAATGGACAGGGAGAAGTGTGTTTCCTCTCAATATAAAGAAAGATAGAGATCCATTTGTACATGTTGTGTCGAATCGGTGAAATTGCCTAATAAGCAAAATTTACTTATTATTTATTCTTTTGTGAAAAAAAGTTAGAACTTTGAATTTACTTATTTTTGGGTAAAAACGTTAGATTTCACAAACTTTCGATTGTAAAAATACCTGTTTCATATTCTTATTTTGATTGAACAATTTTCGATTAAATTAAAACTACCTATTTATTTATTATTTTTTTGCAAAAAAAGTTCAAATTTTGCCAATCAGGCAATTTTACTAATTCGACAAAAAAAGTGCATGTTTATTGGTCTGTATCACAAGGGGATTAGCTGAGGTATACATAGAGCAAATGTTGTTGTACGATTAATGGTAAGGATCAAGGAGTTAGATATCTTTTTGGTCGGTAACGAAATAATTCAAGTGTGTTTGGGTCATGAAAAAGGCCAGCTATGGTAAAGAAAGTTGATGAAAACTGTTCATCCCGTTTTACTTGTCCAATCGTGGTGCCGTATATTGTAATTTAACTATAGAATTCATAACATAATCACCTGATCTTGAAAATAACTGATGAGCCGGCTGAAAGCGCCCGATCTTGCAATCATGGACAATTTCTGTATTCGATACCTTCCGGAAGTAGGTAAACAAGAAAGATTATTCCAAGAAGTTACAGAACAATTCTTGTCTGTCATCCAAACTATATAGCCCAATATATATATATATATATATATATATATATATATATATATATATATATATATATATATATATATATATATAATGTATTTGTGTACGTAGATAAGCATCAAATGTTTCTCGAAGTGCAATAAAAATTGTAAGGCACGTGACGGGCGGAAACGCTCCATCATCCAGCCAACCTCCTCCTTTCTCACAGTGGGGGTATAAAGGCGAATTTGATGGGCACTCGCGTCTGCCGCCATGTCTTATCTGGCACGGGTGTGGTGCAGCACGGCTGGGTGAGGCTAGACGAGGCACCCTTATCTCGATGGCGGGAAAATGGCTTCAAGTGAAAAAAGGGGGTGTAAAGAGACAAAAAAAAACCGAACGGTCGGAAAAAAAAGAAGAAATTGAAGTGGAAGGAAAGAAGAAATTAAAAGGAAACAAGCTTGGTTGCTGCTGGGTCAAACTCCACCCCAACTTCTGTCTCGATTGAAGATGATTGCGGCATTTTTTTTTTTTTTGTATTAAATGAATTCGTAAATATACAAGACTTGTTAGTTCAGCTCAGTTGTTGAAGGAGCCGCTCACAAATCACTTGATGATTACGGTATGAAAGTGTTAATCTCTTATGTCGGTTTACTTTTATGTGGTGGGATACAAAAATAAGCCTGACTGCTGCAGTGGCAAACTCCACTCTAACTATGATTACGACTGAAGATGGTTACAACGACTTTTGTAAAGTATATATGATAAATAAAAAAATAACTAATTTTTTTTTTTTTCAAAAATGTATTTATTAGAATGAAATAAGCCTTTACGTATATGTATTTTAGCTCAGTTTCCCTGGTGCAAATCAATTGCCGTGAGTTCAAATCACGGTAAGCGGTGTGGGTTTTACATAACAGTTTACAACCTTCATTTTGGGGGGGGGTATCGTTGTTGTTTTAATTGTTCTCACGGTAGAAAAAGTCAGCTTTGTACTGGAGTTTGACAACAGTTAAGAATTTACTCCCCTTAATTAGGTGAGGATGGGTTCTTGTTCTTGTTCTTTTTGTTGTCACAGGGGAAAACAAAGTCAACTTGAGTTTGACAAAAAATGAAAGGTATTTGAATGAAGAATAAAGACCAAGACAAAAAAAAAAGTAATAAAGATCAAAAAAGAAAGTATCTATGAAGCTCTGGCCTTTGGAGCCCTGAGAACCAATTGGGAACGCCTTTGCAAGGCTACAGGTCCATAGACAAGGTCTATAGAATCTTAGCTATAGAAATAAAGTTTATTCGACATCGTTGTAAATAACTGAACAACTGTAGCGTCGAAATTTGAAGTCAAGTAAAAAAAAAAGCATCAAAGAATAAATATGGTCAGAATAAATTCTATTTATCTGTAATGACATCACGGGAAAACATTCAAAATAGGGAAAATAAAATATCAAAAAACATTTAGATTCACCAGAATCTTGATGTTATTAATAAACGCTTTAGGATAAGCCCCCCACCTTCCAAAAGAAAGAAAAGAAAAAAAAAGAAAGCATTCTTAGAAAAGGTCTAGTGGAGTACTGATGATAATTTTCAAGTCTGTAGACAAAACGGTAGAGCCAGGTGTGCTGGAACAAACAAATACACGTGCGTATAAAAAAGGGATAATCTTCGCCACAGTGGTTCTATAAGAGAATGTGCATATCTGGTAGACTTGGAAGCAATTCCGAGAAAATACATTTTTACGGAGTCCCTTGATTGATTGACGAATTACTCATGTAGAGTAGAGAAACTTGAAAATATAAACAGTGTAAACAAACACTAAAATCTTTTTAGGAATTCGGAAAAAAATTAAAATCTTTACTCTTCTCTGTAAAACCTTCCGTGTGTTGTTAGGTGTATGTCGCAATGTAGTGTGTGTGTTTTACAAGACTAGAATAGAAGACTCAAGAGAGGGACTCCTTAAGTAATAGTGCTTGGTAATAATGGCCGAGGTAAAATGGACCCCGTGATAATGGCCCTGGTAAAAAATGCGTGAGCTGAAAAATACGAAACATACTCCAACTAAAATAGCTATTTCATTACAAATAAATATCAACTGAAAATCATTTATGAACATTTTTCAGACGTAACTGAATCAAATCGATACTGTTAGATTAGAGAAACCCAAGGAATTTTTCAAGCTTTCAACTTTCTTCTTTAAAACACAATTCAAAAAAAAGTTTATTAACACTTTTCAACCGTAACCGAATAAAATTGATTCAATTACGTCTAAAAATGTTATACACGATTTTCAAATAAATCATTTATTATTACCGGAGCCATTCTTGCCAGGGCCATTATCATCAGGACCATTCTTACCGGGGACATTTTTACAAAGGACATTATTACTCGGGCCATTTTCATCTAAATTCGGGAGTAATTGGTCCAGTTGTGTTAAAGCCAGTCCTGTATCTATGAATATGAATGAGATTATGACTTCTGTTTCTATGTCCGTAACTATAGATTCACCCATATGAGCTAACACCCCCGTCTGTTATCAATGGAATCGACCGTAATGTATAATTATGACTACGATAGGTTAAAGTTGGATTAAAATTTCTGGACTGAAATAAATTTTGATAGCTCCTCATTCATAAGATGTTCCAAGAAAGGTTAACAATCATATGTATCCATCAATATAATGATCAGCATGACTTTTTAGAAAACCATCAGACGAAACCCGCTCTAATACAGTCAAAATAGTTTTTTTCAGTTGTCAAGTGAGTCTAGCTGAATGTTTATGCATGGATATAGGCCGCACCAATGGAGCGAAAGGGCTGAAAATCTAAACATTTACTCCTTGTTATGTTTGGATGGAACTTTTTTTTTCATTTTTCAAAATTATCCCCAAATTAGTTTTTTTTGTTGGGGTTCAAATTTTCAAAGAAAGTTTATGTTAAATTGGTCTCTGGATTTATGCTTACCTTTTGGAAATTTAGACTTTTTGTAGTGATCACTGTCGAACAAAAGGTGAGAGAAGTGACTTATTCAAAGAATACTGGACCTTTGGGGGTTTCTATCAAGTGATTACCAGACTTGTTTTTTTTGTTCCTCTCTCAGTAACTTCTATCATTTACTGTTGGATATTTCACTTATACAATGAACAGTATGGCTTTTTCTATTCTTTTATCTGTCTGTAATTGAAAATAATGGTTTTGGAATGTTTGGAATCAGAAAAAATCTAAACCCAAACTTTATGCCAATTCTAACATTTTTTTCATCAAGGTGAATTAGATAAATATGTCAAATCTGCAAAAATGTTTTCAATGATACGCCATTTAGGGGAAGGTCATCAGCCTGCTTCAATCTTCCTTCTTTAATTTCATTATCTTCTTCACTTTCCCTCTCGGGCCTACAGCCATCGTGGTAATTAAAGCCCCCCCCCCAGTAAATATATATAAATATGTTATTTAGTTTCTTTCTTAGATAAATCGTCTGATTAAAATTCAAATATTTCCGTGGATTGTTAATATAGTCCCACTTGCTTACTTGTACAACTGTTACACCATTTTTTTCCACCTTGGATCAGAGTGTAGTATATACCTGATCCCTGGCCCTTATGAACTTCAATAGGTTGTGCATTTTCGCCCTGGGGCCCAAGTAATAATATTAAGCTGGAAGGAATTTGGGAAAATGCAATGGGAAGATTGAGTTCAATAGGTTCAGTTCTGGGAATATGGAAACGAATAATGCGCCCCAAAAGAGGCCCGAACATATCTATAATGAAGAATTACCGACAACAGAGGCTAACAAGCTAGGAACAAGGATTGAGCACATTCTGAATACTTCATCAAGAACTATAACACGTCATCTAAGGGCAATAAGAAAGAAATTTGGGATGATGAATCCTAAATGAGTTGGATGAAAAGCTCCGTGACAGTGTCAATCACTTCAACTCTCAGCTGACTGTGTCTTGGATTAGGGAATTAGAATATGAAGTTTTGCAGTGGCCTCTATTATTCACCTGACATTCCTTTTACGGATTATCATCTTTTCAAGCCTTTTGACCATCATATCCGTAATGCGAATCCTGTGGAAGGTCCAAGTTCAACGACGGACGTTGAAAGACTGATAATGATCCGTAATACAAGGTTCAATAATAGGGAAGCCATAATTCGCGCTCTTCCTGAATTCTTGACCACTAAATCTGACTAAGAATTTCATAGGTATGGTATACTGTATCTAGTCATTCGTATCACCCCCCCCATCTCACTATTAAAAATAACATTCAATCATTTAATTATAACCACCTAACACAGTTAACTCACGTTCTAACGGCACTCGTTTTAACGGTACTATCTAATGATGCACGTCTTCTAGCAGCACGTTTGTTTTTATATTATTGCATGACGATTGTCGGAGATTAGTTTGCAGCAACAGCACACGAAGATATCAGTGCCTTATTGTAAAAACTAAAATTTGTAAAGCCCTTGAAATAATAATGACTAAAATAACTGAAAATAAATTCAAAATAAAATTTTGCTTGTCCATGGTATTTTCTAAAAATTTTCTGATACACTCAACTATTAATTACATACCACCATATGGTTAGCAAACTTACTTTTTGGTTCATTTTCAATATTTGCTGACCTGTAACCCGTACATGGGTTTTCTATACTGTGAAAGGGTAATGAAAAGTCATTTTTTTCTGTACTTTCTGGTTTCTCATTATTAATACACTTGATGTAAAATCCATCCGTTGAAACGGCAAATTGGTTTTAACGGCACTTTGAAATCCCTGAGGGTGTCGTAATAACGGGAGACTACTATAAAAAGGTTCCAAGTTAATTAAGCAGACTATTCAAAATGGCGTCGGAGTTTGCCCACTTCCGATATCGCTTGCTGAGCTGTTAAACTGATGGCTATCGATAAGGCGTCTCTCTTCATGGAATTACTCGATGATAAGAACGAGGATTGAGTTACGCGTGTAAAGAGCTAATGTTGCGAACGTATTAAATCAGATCTGATGGATTTTAAATAACCGGAGATTAGCGACGGAAATAAAAAGCAAAACATAATCCGATAAGATTAAACAAAAAAATCTCTTCCAATCGCAACGGAACGATGGATTTGCATCTTCGCAACTTTTCAAACTAAACTGGAAGCTGCTTGTCTTGATCACTCAAGGACGGATTTAAAAAAAAAAACAAATAACAATAAGTGATTGATAATATTAAGTGAAGGATATAATCTGCTCTAATAACGGACAGTGTGATTTTCTTGATTCGCTGGTCGTAACAGAGGACTCTTCCATTGAGTGGTTAAAGTTTTGCCGAAGGAAATACTTCCTACTCGCCGTTTCAAACTATACACTCTTTCCGCTAGGCGAATTCAATATGATTTCTAAAAAAATATAAAGTAATAAAAGTGTAATCCAAATATATCCAGGAATCGTTTTCCACAGGGATTAACCAGTAGATTATATGAACAAATGGACCAGAACACATGTCGTATAGCAAGCTAAACCCCATGGCCGTTAATAGTGGGTTTGATCCACTTTGGATATCCCACTATTGATTGTCTGATTCAAACACGAACGTATAGGACTGGAACCTTCTCAAATTATTCTATTTAGTCCTCGTACCTATTGTTGTCAGGACATAAGAGCATTCGACTTGTTCACAGGGCGAACCCTGATCCCTCTGATTCAGACTACACAGAGCAATGCCAAAGACATTGGTTTTGCTTGGTCAGAAATGACCTTCTAGAGTTTGGATGATCAGCAAGCTAATCTTGCTGGCGGTTGTTAGTAGTTTCTTTACTCATTGAATCCCTCGGTATTGGTGGTTAGATACAAAACTCATATGTTTATAGATGTTAGGAAATAAAGAATGGGTCCGAATGCACATCATATAGCAATGATCAGCAAGCTTCTATTGCAGGCCTTTGTTTGCAGGTTCGACACTTACCTGTTTTCCCATCATTGATGGTCTGATACTAATTAGGGCAAAGTTAATACTTATCTAATGAGCGGTGCAATTTTTTTCTTCTTCCTTGTCCCTAACACTGGATTCTCCCATTTGAGGGTAAAATACCGTCTTCTCACCATTTCAAACTATGGACTCTTTAACCGAAACAAATTCTCTATTTCTTAGAGATTCAAATATATCCGTTATTATCTTCCCGGGTATTAACCAGTCTATTGATATAATAAACAGTTTTTCCATTTTCTGTCCGAAACCATGGACTCTTTTACTTAAATGTAACAATTTTGCTGATAGAAGTATTTCCTAACAGCCTTTTCAAAATAATTCATTCTTCCAAGAGTTCAGTGGTTTATTTTTTTCAAAAAAAAAAAAAAGAAAAAAAAACCCAGTTCACAAGAATTCTAATACATCCGTGAATTCTTCTTCACGTGGATTAAGTAGTGTTGTGATATTAGGAAATAAAAAGAAAGAAAGATTTTTGTGAATTTGAAATTCAAATTTATCACTCTTAACAGGCCAGTAGACCATATCAAGTCATCGTAGATAGTCACTAAACTTAGATTAGTGTGACCAAATACAGAGCGAGAGTCAAAGACTAAAAATGATCAGATTGGGAATACTGCTGTCCCCGCAGACTAGTTATATTTTTGAAACTGGTGAATGATTTAGAAGCGGGGAAATGAAATCATTTCTGTGAATAAAACTAGAGAAGCAAACGAAATGAGAATGAAACAAAAAGGAAGAATAATTTTCGTAACTGAGATATTCATATTTTTCCACTCTTGGAAAATTAATATTCGTGATATGCATATATAATAAGAAAACATTATTTCAGATAAAATTCTAATTCTCATTTCTGAAGACTGTTGCTTGCTAACTTCATGTAAATAATAATATTGTTTTATGTGTTAATCTTTCGGCCTTCAAAAAACATGAACAGAATTAACCCTTTAGCAATGGGTTAATTTATGCTTTTTGTTCATGATACGCTATTATGTATAAAATTTTACACACGGACTACAATTGGAATGGTCTAATAAATATGGTAGAAATTTAGTTCCTCTTCCGGTGAAGAAAACAGCAGTGAACTTGCAAGAACTTGACGCGATCGTAGTTAAAGGTCGCGGCTATAACGAAAGCTCAACTCCTGTCCCGGCTGGCTAAGAAATATTCCAGCAGAAGCTACAATGTTGGAGACCAAATCTATGCTGGATAGATTCTTATAAACCATCCAAAACTTCCTGAGTACAGAGGCAGCGTCCAGTTCGATAGTTCATCGGAGCAGGAGAGTCACACCGTGATGATCTGCGGGAGTTAACTCCTCTGAAAGTCAAAATACAGAATGACAACAGTGAGGGAGAACGATGCAATACACATGGGAATTTTTAGTTTGGATGAAGGGGATTTTGTTATGAAGACTCAAGGGTGAGTTATGCTGAAATAGTCCAAGAAATACTTAACTAGAGGATAACATTGAACTATTAGAACACATAATTTTGGAATCCGAGGAAGAATCGAAACCCTTTTGAAATTTGTTGAAAAACTCTATAAGACGCATCACATATACGTTTTCCTTACTCACTGAAAGTAGGGTATTCCTATAAAAACCGTTTGTTGGCTGAAATGGCGTTGAGCGCAAAAGCAATCATCATAAATTTTTGTAGGACAAATGCTTGAGCGTTCAAAGACCCGAAATTGTGCCGATCATTTTGGCAAATTCATTGGAGGTTAAAATGGTACAAAGGGGTACGAGGAACAAGATTGCCTCTACAAATACTATTTTTGCTTTTTACACCCCCCCCTGTTAACATTTAAGAGGGTGGGGTCAAAGTCTATCCCAGATGACAGAAGTGTACCGAAAGACAAGTGCCGAGGGAACTCGACCATTTTTTCTTTCTACTCACCTACTTGTAGGTGTATTCGTCCCCACACTAAACCCAACCTTGTGTTACATTCTGTCTTCATGGCAAGGCAGATAAATACATACGTTGTTGAACATGGGCTACCCAAATTAGGAGTAAGAAATAGAGGGCGGGGTTAACAGACCGTTCCCTGCCACGCTGGCACACGTATCGGCAAGGGAGATGAGATGGGTACATGCCTTTCCAAAAGAACATTCGAACCAAATGAACACGAACTGTCTCGGTCAGAGTCCGAACTCTGCTCGCCAATCCCATTCCATATGGCTATTAACCACTCGGCCACTTTCAACACATCAATAACTACTCATAACGGGGGAAAATATCCCTGTGCTTATAAAATATAAAATAACGCTTGCTTGTACACTTGCTGAGATCCAAACTTTCCGATGGTAAGCCCGACAATCCCTGGTCTCGTATCGTATTTTTTTCTAATTCGGAAATTCAATAGCGAATCCAACAGTTCTTCAACTAACGACGACACTTCAAATTAGGTCACCTGATACTCCCTGAAATCAGACACCAGGAGAACCCAACATTACAGCCCCCCCCCTGATTTTGTTCTTTATTTGGTTACATCTAAAACATCGCTCGTTAACTTTATCAGTTGAAAGAGACAGCCAACAACTTGAACGAATTGATCAATCCTAACGCTTATCATCTGACCTTCCTGAACCTAGATGCGTTTTTAGACCAGTTCTCTTAGGAATCGTCAACCAAAACTGTCACCAAGACTCTCAGAAGAGGTTCAGTGTTGCCAATTCCCCCAAAAAGCACCCTCGAAAAAGACGCACAAGAAACCATTAAAACGTTCCATAAAACGACGTTGGTCATCTTACGGTCACTGTCAGTAGCTAATAATAGCTAAATTTCCTTAAATGGCTGGGAAATAGCAAAAATTTGGCTAAGTTTGCTAGAAAAAAGCACTGAATATTGAATTTGGTGCTGCCCGAACAAGAAACGCGCTAAATTGGCTACACCGCATAGGTTTCTTCGAGTAAGTCTTGCTCGCTGGCTATCTATCTATATTTATGTCGCACATGCAGGCTGTCTCAACGGGACTACAGGGCAGGAAAATATCAACATTTCCTCCATATCATGAGCAGAAAATGCAGTTTTATCATTTTGGGAAATTTTCCAGCGAAAAAAGGTTTTTAAAGGATTCAATGGAAGTTCATGCTGAATTGATTCCTGAGTTTGTATCCGGCAGAATTCACACTTGTTTTCTGAATGATGAAAATTTAAGTATGGACCATGGCCCAACATTCATAGATCACCCCTTTTTTTCAAATGTTTTGGTCGATAACCCCCAACACGGCATGCTGCCAAAACACATTGGTCATGTGACAGTTTCTACAGAGTGTCTAACCAGACGTTTAATATGTATTTAATTAAAAGTGGACATATTTTGATTTCGTTATTCGAAGAAACAATCAATCCGACGAGGTGGTGGCGAGTGCTGATTAGTCCACGAGTTTTTTTCTATATACAGATGGGGGAGTGGGGGCGTGGACTCTGTCGGTCGAAAGATTAAACATTGTCTAACATAACCAAACTGAAAATAAACACTTCCGGTTCGGATGCAAAGCAGGACAGAGATAATGGAACTGACTCGGAAGGAAAGAAGAAGCGATAACAATAGATATTGTTGATAATCAATATTTATGACCAAACTAACAGAGTGTCCGGGAAAAAATGACCGGATTGTTCATGTACTAGTTTGCCCTTGCAGTAAAAACTCATACATATATATATATGATACAGATCAGGTTAGCAATATAGCATGGTAACAATATATAATATTTGATATAAAGCAACGTCTGATAAGTGATGGATTTATTTCATAGAGTGCTCGATACATTCAACTTTATGCTACGAAAGTCAAGTTGTTTTAGAGTAGAGCTGGGAATAAATAATAAGATTTGGATTCGCTACACAAACTACTTCATGTTTCTGCCCTCAGAGATGGCAGAAACATGAACTAGTTTGTTGAGTGAATCCACATCTTATTATATTATACTATATATATATATATATATATATATATATATATGTGTGTGTGTGTGTGTGTGTGTGATTGCAATCATTTGAAAGCTCAGAATATAAGAAGGTGAGAGGATAATTCAATTGGGAAATTGTCACAGAATTTATCGTGTGCAATTTTTTCTAAAAAGTAACTGAATAATGGAATACTCTTCTGAGGGAAGTAACTCTGGCGTAAAAATATGAAAGTTATTTCCGTTAGGCTGTTACAGACAAAAAGTATAGACATATACTTGTCATATCATATAACTATAAATGTAAATTATGCAAACATATATTTTGATATAAATGAATCAATTTCAAACAAGAAATTCATACTTCGAATGAATTTATTTCTTGACGATTTTCTGTTTAAAAAAATGATTATAAAACAAGAAAGGCAACAGAAACGGGTAAAAATCGAACCTCTTTTTAAATTGAGAAAAACGTCAGTTTCTGTCACGAAAAAAAGAAACAGATATTTAATGTAATTATTTTCCGTGCTACCACTTGGACATTTGCAGCAGTAGTAGTGGTGATGTAGATGCAAGTACATCGACACAATGAATCCTTGGCTTACCCCCTTCCTCTCTTTCTGTTTGCTTAAGCATGAGAGAAACCAAGTAACAAACAAGCAGAGAAAAAAGTGACCTTATAAGATTAGGGTGGAACGGCGTCATGGTTTCTGATATTTTCATATTTACATAGTAATTGGTTCATGTACCTCTCTGGGTAAGTCTCATGAATGTACAGGGTCAATGAAAATAATTCCCCGTCATGAAATGAATGGCCTGCACGAAGCTCTGTCTGTCCGCCCCGTGACTTTTTGGGTGGACGGAGGAGTAGGTGCACCGCACCAAACCTCAAACTCTGGATCAACATGAGGGGCGAATTCGACATATCATGGCCAACGCACCACCGGACTTCCTGTAAAGGTCTATCAATGCGGCACCGGAACGCTTATAGAAATTGGTGCCTAGATTGAATTTCAACACAGCAAGCGAATTCTACCATTGTATGGTCCTAAGCTAGTTTGACTCCAGTCGACCAATAAATAATGAAGTTAACACCAATTTTCGATAGGGTTTCTTTTCACCGACCCTGAACACACTTATGCATTTGAGCAAGTTTATTATGCCTCCGAAGTAGGTAATCGACAACACACGGGTGCGCGTGTGAATGAAACGACTATAATCTCCTTTGAGGAAAAAAAATCCTCGACAGCTTTTCCATTTTCTCTCGTATTAGTAATTTCCCAAGAGCCGACAGCACGTGCCTAACTAGTAGAATCAATTACGACTTAACACGTGGAAAGACCCGAAATCTCATTTAAGGATTTATATATAATTAAAAGTATCAAGTGAAACGGACACCATCAAGTAAGAACACATACACACACACACATAGATACATACACATAGATACATACACTAGTACACACACAAGCAGACACTCAAAGATAGGAACACAGACACACATAGGCACATATATTCAGAAATACATACGTTGGAGCACGCTCACAAATACATTAAGATTTTCACTAATATACACAGATACCTACGTAAATTCTAAGCTTCCGTACATATACAAGTTATAAGAGGGTACATAGCTGTTCATATTGTTGTAGCTAGAAACGAAGATATATATAACTAAAAATCCTTCAATTACTTACATTGACCTATCTTCATACAATTTCGTACATACATATATGTGTGTGTGTGTGTGTGTGTGTGTATGTGTGTGTGTGTGTGCGTGCATGTATTAAAAAATGGATACATATGATTCAACAGAATGAATTGCGTTATATTGAATAGAAACTTATTTGAGATGATCACCCGTCATTACACGGTTAATGTATCACTTACCCTAGACAACGTAAATAGAGTAAACATGACGGGATATAATAAGTTTCTATATAATACAATGCAATTCATAATCATGTAAATATATATATATATATATATATATATATATATATATATATATATATATATATATATATGTGTGTGTGTGTGTGTGTGTGTGTGTGATAACTGTTGAGACATTTTATTAGGAAACATATTTCTTCCGGCACCGGAATTAACCACGTAGCAAATTGAAGTGACTATCTCTTAAACGAATAAAGAAATGAGTGCCATGCTACTCGATTAATTCTGGTTCCGGACAAAACATGTTTCCTACTAAAATGTCTCTATAACGATCCCATTATGTCTGCCACAAAGTGTCCAATGTTATGAAACGAAACGAAAAACCATTATAAACTAGGTAACATTTCAGAAAATGTGCATATTCAAAGCGCTGTGTAAATTTATAGTAAAAAGAATTCTTTTTCAAGTGGTATTGATGGGCGATGAATGGAAATATGCAAATGTGCCAAGCTACAAAATAACAGACGATTCTTCAAAATTGAGAAACCTAAGATGGCCACCGTTCTGAAAATTAGTGTATTCAAATCGTTGGAGGCAAATCGTATTAATTCAGTGAACACTGTGTGTTAAGAGTATTGATGGATGCTGAATCTGAATCTACCAGTACATTCTAGTGGTTGTTTGTTCCAAATTACTGGAGTCAGTGTCATCAAGACTACAAGAAGTGATAGAAAATAAAGAATGTAATACCAAATATTGATATGAGATAAACATCGTAGTAGGGTACTCATTTTTTGGACGGCAACATACCCAGAATTTAAATGCTGTAGAGTTTGGTCATAAATAATACCTGATAATATTCGTTTTGATTATGTAATGTTATACAAGAAATAAAATCCTGCTACGTTTGGTTAGTAAGAAAATTACCTTTTTTATAGAAAGTTTATGGGGACGTAGTCATTTATGGGCGATACTATAACTATATATATATCATCATCATGATCATCATCAT
The DNA here is from genome assembly GCA_963457665.1 of Thysanoteuthis rhombus. NCBI lineage: Eukaryota > Metazoa > Mollusca > Cephalopoda > Oegopsida > Thysanoteuthidae > Thysanoteuthis > Thysanoteuthis major. The sequence goes on from OY735215.1 coordinate 56,921,083, forward strand.
CAGTCTTTTAGCATCCGTCGTTGGACAGAGGCCTTCCCCAGGATTTGCCACACTTCCCTATCATGGGCATCGCGGAGCCAGTACTTCCTGAACCTGTCTTGCTCGTCTCTCCATCTAATATTTTGCCGGCCTCGGTTGAGCAGGTGGTCTTGGGGGATCCACGTCGTGAGTCGCGATGTCCATCGATTGTCTGCCATTCTTGCAACATGGCCAGCCCACCGCCATTTGAGATTTTTAATAGATTCTATGATGTCCCTAACTCTTGTCTTTTCTTGGGTGTACTGTGCTGTCTTGTGGTCTCTCCATGTGAGGCCTAGCATTATTCTCTCATGTGCACGTTGCATAGTTCTCAATTTGCAGGTCTGTCTCTTGGTTAGGTTCCATGTTTCAGCCCCATAAGTGACTATTGGGAGGATGCATTGGTTATACACCCTTCTCTCTCTCTCTCTCTATATATATATATATATATAGTTATCACTTTTTAGGGTTGAGTTTTCTTTGAATAAAGGGTGCTCGATATTAGAATAATGTAAATAGATATACAGACAAATCAGTGCATCATGGTGACTCCGAGTTTCACTCACTCTATTCCTTTCTCTCTGTTGCTTTATATATATATATATATATATATATATATATATATATATAGTTGAGTGCAATGCTTTGTATCTTGAGTATGCTCTCTCCTACGGATGCACAAAATCCACCTTTTGTTTTACTTTCATTAATTCTCATGCGTCTTTTTATTTGTTTGTCATTTGTAACATTGAATGAGCGAGGGTGGGAAACTTTACAATTCAACACCAGGACCACCTTCTCTACCTCGTACCAAAAAAAGGCTTTTACTGACGGTTTCTTTTTACAGACACTAAATCATTTTGTGCACCCGTAGAGGAGAGCACACCCAAGATACAATGCACCATTCGCTACTAATATACATGTATGTATGTACCTATTTTAAGTAACACAAAGTTTTATGCTCACTTAAATCGTCCATAACTTGGTAATGTCTACTTTTAGATTAAATTTTGTTTTGCTTTCGTAATGAATCGCAGACATTTGAAGAACAGAGATTTGTACTAAAGGTTTACTGAAAGCTTGAATGAAATCCAGATACACCCAATATGTGGACACAGTTTTATAACAAACTGTTTGTTTTTATACTTCGAGAAAAACACAAGACAGCATTGAATAGATTCTTTGCTGTTCCAAGTAAATGCTGACAGATTGTTGTTTGGACAAAATACCACCATCGAATAACAAGACCTAAAGCTGCTGTATTTCTTTTTCTTGCTAGTGGCCTATTCTTTATTTTCAGTCCTGCTCGTTTGATTACTGCCGTAGATTGATGGCCTCAGTTAAGTTGTGATAAAAAAAAAACAACCAAGATATCAAGAAAGAGAGAAATCATTCATCATCTTCATCAGCCTTTTAGCGTGTGTCGTTGGAGATAGACCCTCCCCAATGTTCACCAAGCCTCTCTACCGTGGGCGTTACGGAGCCAGGATCTTTCGCATTTGTATAGCTCATCACATCATTTCATTTTCTGTCGGCCACAATTTCGCGTATGGTCTCTCGGGATCCACGTTGTAAACTTCGATTTCCAGCGGTTGTCTGATATTCTTTCAACGTGATCAGCCCATTGCCTTTTGAGTTTTCTCATGATTTCAATGATATCTCTGACTCCTCTTTTCTCTGGTAAAAAGTTTGTAGATGCAGCTAAGTAGGCTGAATGGTTTACAATTCTTGATTAAAAAGTCTGCTGACCTAACCAATGCAGAAACCGGGGAGTAGTTAGGGTGTGGAGGTATCCGATTGGATGGTGGGTTTGGGGGTTGGATTTGGACTTTTACAACCCAGCATGGCTCTTGTGGCTGATCTGATAGAGCAGCACGTGTGTTCACTGCCGTAGATTGACGACCTGAGTGTTGATAAAACAACTAAAAAATTACGATGTGGGATAAATAGTCGTGAAAAAAACTAATTATAATGAGGGTACTGCTTTGTTATAAGACATGCTTAAAACCTGTGACGAGTGGAATACTTTGAATACCATATAAATAGTTATATGAAAAGTATGAACATACATATTTATACGTAGATATATGCGTCTGTCTATCTAACTGTCTGCTTATCTATCTTTCTCTTTGTCTGTCTGCTTATCTATCTATCTCTATCAATTTCTATATTAATAAGTATCTGTCTATCTATATATTTGTTTGTCTGCTTATCTATCTTTCTATCTATTCATCTATTTCATTCTATTCATATCAATCTATCTCGGTATATATATATATATATATATATATATATATATATATATATATATGTTTAGGGTGTCAGATTTAATATTTATGTATGTATTCATTGAGTGTAATTAAGAAATGTGTTGGCAACAACGAATCCAAGACTTTTTCAAGTCGACGTCTCTGATTTCCAGTGGCACCAATGCATCGTGGCGTGTAATCTGGATGCTGCAACATTTCACTGATTCTTTCCTTCTTCTTTTTCTTCTCTTTCTCATTTTTCTTCTTCTTCTCCTTCGTGCTCTTTCTATGTCTCTTTTACCCCATACTTCATTATTCACTTTCTCGACTTCTTCTTTTACTTCGTTTTTGTTTTTTAGCCAACCCCTTTTTTCTTTTTCTTCTTTTTTTCCTTCTTCTTCGCATTCTTTTTATCTTTCTTTCCCCCCATGTTTCATAATTCATTTTCCTGACTTCTTACTTTTCTTCTTCTTTGCTTCTTTTTCTTCTTCTTTGTTTTTTTTATCCAACCCCTTTTTCTTCTTTTTCTTCTTTTTTTTCTCTCTTTAGGCTCCTTTTATATCCCCCCCCATGCTTCATTATTCATTTTCTCGACTTCTTTCGTTTTTACTTCTTCTTTTATCTTCTTCTTTGTTTTTTTATCTGACCTGATTTTCTTCCTTTCCTTCTTCTGATTATTTCCTTCTCTTCATTTTCCTCTACTTCCATTTTTACACCCTTCTCTCTCTTTCACACACATGTTCATATTTTTCTTTTTCGTTCTTTTTTCTTCTTTCTCCTTCATCTTCTTCTCCTTTATCTTGTCAGCTGTTCTTACAATCTTGTAGAATTCTTCGAATAGAAACTGGAATCGTTCTTTGATGATGGAATACACATTTCAAAAGGCCTCATAGAAAAACAAGGAAAACACTTTGATCACTGAAGAACAATCCCATGAATTTTGATGAATAAAAGTCTAGTAAATTTTTGTACATCGACCTAATGTGTGAATGTATGCGGGCGTCTGTGAGCGCGCATGCGTGCGTGTGTATACATACATGTATGTGTGTTCGTTTGGACATGAGTTCGTATGCGTGTGTGTGTGTGTGAGTGTGTATGTATGCGTGTTAGTTCCCGGGTACATGATAAAGAACATGACTACATTTATTACCGATTGCTTTTCAACGAATTCACTCAAAATGATCCCCCTTTTTTAAAATTTCTATTCCTGTGATACTTCGGGTGAATTTCGTGAGCTCTGCACGATGTGACCCGTTCGTGTCTCCTGCCATCAAATCTACTTTCACATTAAACTGATCCACCCGGATTAGAACACTATTCAGTTACTCTTGAATCATTTGAGAGCTTTAAGCTGAGCAGTTCGACCCAGATACTAATCCAGCACAAGACTAATGAGGGGGGAGAGGTCTGGAAGAATGTTTTGCACGCATCTTACGGATAGAGTAGAGACTGACTCCTACAAAACCAGCATTCGAAATCCAGGATTATGCACGGACTCGAACACTGGCTGTTGGCGCTGGCAGGAAGTGAACAATTTAGAGTTACTGAGATTAGCTTAGTTAAACCTGTGGCTGAGAGCCGATGCGAAAGGGTAGGGGGAGGCGTTGTACTAATCTTCCAAGTTAGAAGAACCTACTCGCTTTTAAAATTGATATATATATATATATATATATATATATATATATATATATATATATATATATATATATATATATATATATATATATATATTGGAGCAAAATAAATTTTGCTTTGCATTAGAGCGATCGTTTTTGTTTTTTTTTGCATCATTCCGTTCGGTTCATACACACTTCTATGTGTCATTTAAAGCTGTGTGTCTCCTTGAAAAATGCACTGCAAACGCCACCCTCAGCATCGAGAGCACTTATATGTTTGAGTCAGCATCGGAAACGTACTATGCGTCGGTGGCTCCAAAATCCGCTTCTGGTGATCTGGGTCCCAAAGACCTAGCCTAGCCCTGGTCGTAAGTCGTTACTCGACAATTGAGGGCAAACGTGGAGACTGATTCAGAAACGAACATTCTGGGGTTCGGAGTAAAGCTGGGGTAGCCGATGCAACAGTCGGAATACATCTGGGACAAATCGGCAAAATGAAGAAGAGGTTGAAGTAGGTAACCCATGGTTTGATTGATGATCAACAGATTGCTGCAATTTGTTTGTTCGTTTCAAAAATAATCCTTTTCTAATCCATGTCCTTACGGTTGATAGAAAAGTGGTTTCTCTATGATAATCGAAAACATGGCTTTCTTTGCTTTGAACAAACTTGCCCCCAACCATTTCAATCTTCCAGATTCTTCACCCCAAAAGTCTGTTCCGACCATTTGGTTGATAACAGCTTCTTTCAACCCGCTCAGACCATCACTGCAACGCCTATTGTTATAATTTAGAAATGTTGTATCAAATGTTGCAGATATTTTGGCATACAGAGATGAACAGAAGAGGGATCTATCCTCCTAGTATAGTACAAGACCTTGTACATCACGAACCACCTGGTAGGAACTGATGGAGTTAGGCATCGAGGTTCTGTCCATCCCACCTCCTATACACCGGACCCGTTCCAAACCGATGACCACTTAGAGGCCTTAGATACATATACAATAGGTATACACTAATGCCTATTAAAATACCCTCCGATAGTTTGTCAACTCTCTAGACATCGGAAAAAAGAAATTCATCACTGGATCATTTCCAACATTGTCTCTCTTCTATTAATGCTTACTTTGACAAATAGATGTTTGAGCCTTTTTAAAGTTTGCGGCTCAAGAGCCATTTATTTTTTCGACCTGATTATTGGTACATTCTTCCTAAAGATATTTCTTTGTTGTGTCACCTTAACGCATTAAAGCAATGAAAAAATTTATTTATTTATATCATAAATTTTAGGATATCGAATATAAGATGAACAGCCAGAACCGCTCGATCAGATACTCATGAACAATTCTTCAATACACAATCTATTGACCTATGTTAGTTTGTGAATGGATAAAGGCTGAAATCAAAATTGCAACGGGTGTCCACTAATGACCACCGAGATCAGCTTCACATTGTCAATTACTTTTGCTGTAAATAAATTTACCTTGATGTCAAATTTTAGGTCGATAGTGCAAGTTTTCTGGCCAAAGAATTGTTAGATTGTCTACAAAAGACAAGAAATGGACTCTGCTTCACATCAACCACAAATAGCTTGTGACCGTCACAGTGAGCATTCCAGTATCCTTGGTGTAAAGGTTTGGCCAACAACTAAAATGACCAGGTTTGATATTGAATGAACTATGGAGTCGACCTCAAGTAGCTTTTGTTAAAAGGTGATTTTCAGTGAGACTTCATGCCAAATATTAGGCCGATGAGCCTTATATATACATAGAGTGAAAGAGTCATGGAGAAATAGATGAATGAATATAGATAAACAGAGGACTCAAAAATTATATATATGTATATATATATGTGTGTGTATGTGTGTAAATTTATATACGTGTTAAATCTCTGCACAAAAGAGGATAACAAATGTTTTAAATGAAAAAGCAGAAATTATATTTCTCTTTACTCTCTCTACATATTTATGTGTGTATATCCATCTATATACGTACATATATCCATCTCTCTGTTTTTGTCTCTCTTTATAAATATATTCATGTATAATCGTGCACACAACACACACACGCACACACACACACACACACATATATAGATATATTCATAAATAGAAGTATAGAAGTAAATTTTAGAAGAAATAATTTATTCAGTTCTAAACACTGATACAAAAACTCCGCAAGGAAGTTACAAATTCATAAGTCTATTCACATATATATACATATGCACAAGTGTAAGTACGTAAGTAAATCTGAAAAAAAAAATTATTCAGTTCTGAGCACACGCACAAACCTCCATACAAACTTACATAACCATAAGTCTATTCATATGAATACAAACGCACACACACACACATACACACACACACATACACACACACACATATATATATATATATATGTATATATATATATATATATATATATATATATATATGTATGTATATATATATGAAAACACACACACACATTTACATATACATGTAGGTGTGGTGCATGTATTTGTTGTTCTTTCAATCTGTGAGGGTAGCAAACTGTAAAGCCATGACATAAGATTAATTTAAATCTCCGACATTTTGATTGAGTATTTATTAACCTGACATCGTATAACAACTTGACATTAGCCGCCATCTTGTTTTCTTTTTTTTTTCTTTTCACCGACTGACTTTTTCTTTCCTCGGTTTTAAAATTGCTTTTCCGTTTGTTCATTTGAAATATTTGATTTGATTTTTTTTACTTTTCAAGTTTCTTTCTTTCTTCCTCTATATTTTTTTACTTCCTTGGAGGTGCAGGTTGGCCAAACAGTTGACGGCATGGGAGAACAGTTTCGTATACTCTTTGCACTAATGTCTTTGGGAAAGGCTTGAATCCATCTTTACCCCTATCCATATGTAAAATAGTGCCGGGTGTAAGTAAGCGTAAGGATTCCTCTTACTTCACTTACTAAATTTATTTTGGGGGTGGGGGAGCTACATTTTGTCTTTTTCTTCTTTATTTATCGCCTTTATTGATTATTTCTTCTGTTGTTTCCCCACTTTTTTTTGTTCTATCTTTATTTCTCTGGTATTCTCGTTCTTCTATCATTTAAAAACCGTAGCAACCAAAAGTGACGAAGAGTTCTATCTCTTTATATTTATGCGTGTGTTTGTGTGCGAACGCTTGTGAGTTCCAGCGCTCCTGGCCATACCGTTTCGTCTGCAAATTTGGAACTCGGCATCAGCGCTCGACTTGAATCCTACAAGAATTTTATTCTAATTATAGGAAAGAAAAGAGTTTTTGATCTTATAAAAGGAAATTGTGCTGATAGGTCTATAGATAACATCTAGAATCTAGATATTTGTATATGTTTTTGTTAAATTCTATTTTAGATGTCTTCTTGTGGAAAACACCACTGATGTCATGAGTAGAATTTATTCAGACCATATTTACTCTTCGATGGAACTTTTTTCACATCACTCCGATTTTTGACGCTACCGTTATTCAATTATTGACTGTGATGGCGAATTTCTTTCTTTTTTTTTTTATTCACTCTTTCTTTCATCTTTTTTTTTGTCGTTCGTTTCCTTCTTTATCTTTCGTAATTTCATCTGTTTTTCTGTATTAATTTTTCCCACCATCGTTCAGCCATCCTTTAATTCCTTCTTTGTAGTTTAATGCTTGTTTTTCTTCTAAATTCACTGCCCTTTCTTCTTACTACCTCCTTCCATTTTGTCTCCTGCCCTTATAACTACACTGGTCAAATCACATGGAAACACCGGTTCTTGTGAGGTCACCGAAGTAAAGCAAAGTCACGCTTGGTTAATTTTGAAAAAGCGTACGAAACTACGATAAGCGTGGCAAGCCGGAAATAGGTCTTACTTACAACTGTCCATGTTGACAGTGTCACATTAAGGCATAAGCTTTAGGGGCTACAGCCCAAGGGCCTCTAGAGTTTAAACGAAAAGTTAACTCATTTGTGAATGCTGAATCAACAAATTACTCTAACTTATCAATTTGAAAAGGATCAATCCCTCTCTCTCCACCCCTCTCTCTCCACCCCCCTCTCTCTCTCTCTCTCTATGTGTATATATATATATATATATATATATATATATATATATATATATATATATATATATATATGATAAACATTGAAATTCAGGAACAATCATGAAACATAACAAGCTTCTGATATCTGCAATATTGTAGTAATGGGTGAACTTCTTCATTTCCAAATGTTGGAATAACACTACAGATTTTCTTGTCTTTAAAGATAACTAATGTGACTGGAAAGAGGTGCTTCTCCAAGATGAAACATCTACAGAATGTTCACAGATCGACGATAGTACAAGAACACACGGACTTGCTCTCATGGCAATAAAAAAAAAACGATGTTCCCAAGAATTTTACAATTTATTGATGTTTATGAGATATTTGTTCCTAAGAAATTACGCAAAGCAAATGTTTGAAATTCAATTGTGGTTAGCCTCATGAAAAATTTAATTTTTGTTCTTCTGAAAATGTTAATGAGGATCTCAAAGTATCAGTAGCCCAGCAGCCTATATAATCTTGATCTGGGTTTGCGTGTGTATAAGCGTATAAGCGGAGAACGATGATATTTACATATACATCCAATTCATCCTTCGAAAGGCTATATCTATTAGATTACTAGTATATCATGTCGAGAGACCCAAAACACACAATTCAAATATAAGAACCATTCAACGAAGAATTTCCAAAAGCATCCTATAATTATCATCATAATCATAATCAGTCAGTTGATGGACATAGACTTCTCCCAGTGTCCATCACTTTTCTCTCTCCAGGGCGTCACGCTGTTGGTGCCTTCTGAGCTTTATTTCGCCAGCCACATATGGTCCCATGCAGTGTATTGTGACTTTCAGCTATTGTCTTATAGTCTTGCAATATGGCCTGTCCGTTGCCATTTAAGTTTACTGATGGTTTCTGAGATATCTAAGATATCTATGACACCTATTTGCTCTCTAATATATTGTGTTGTTTTGCAATCTTTCATGTGATGTTTAGCGTGATCTTCACTTTGAGAGCCAATCTCCTGATCAAGTCTCATTCAAAGGGTCGAAGACTCTGTTTCTGTTAAATTGGAAATTCCTCAAACTAAAAAACATTGAAGATTAGCACAAAAAAGTGACGAAATTATCTACGTATGAAAA